>JBAJNP010002952.1:0-43329 GCA_036877545.1 Yasuhikotakia modesta | reverse complement strand
TGTAATGTTCTTCCAGAGATTAACTAAAAGTCTTTCAGTGTGTCTCCTTATAAATGACAGTGGTCCTTTGGTTTACATAATGATAAAATAATAAGCCGTCCTGCTGTGAGATAAAGCTGTTGCAGTTATTTCCTTCCATAGGAGATTGGCTTATTTGTTTATTGTTATAGAACATTTTCAGTTTATGGGGCATGTAACCAAACCACGAAGCTAGAACCTTATTGTTGTGTAGCTGTTTAATGAAAGGCTATATTTTCTGCTTTGTTAGGTGTCCGTCTGTAGAAGCAGGTGATGATATCGTTCACAGAAAACAGAATTGCGATGTTTTTAGTTCACCAGGGGGCGCCGTATTGAATTTACTGCAAGACCAAACCGTGCTTACAGTAATGTTTTTTAGTATCCCCTTTTATAAATAGTTTCCTTCCAGGCTGAAAGCATTGCATTGCTATCTAATTTGGCCAAATTAGTCATATAAATATCTCTATTTCAATTTAATCGGTATTCGTTTGCGTTGCACCTCCTAGGTGATAAGAGATTTTGGAGAGATCAGATCATTCAGACTAGATGTACAGTAACCACAGCAGATAGACAGAAGCCGCTTAGTTCACACCGTTTTCAAATACGTTAGCGACATCTAGTGGACATAAATGCCACTGCGCGTTTGAACGAAGACCGATCTGCAGATTAAACAGCGTTTACTATTTTAAATCAGTTTCATTTCGGTCTGTCTCCGAATCATAAACTTTACTCCGTTACTTAAATACGTTAGAAACGTAGTAACTACACACCTGTTTACCTGTTTACCGTCGCCGCCGTTTCATGTGTTATTAGTGATACAAAAATAACTGCAAACGATTTAGTGAAACAAAGAGCGGCTGGGTAAAGGTGTGGGGGTAGCGCCGCGTGGTTTGGTGTTTATTCATTGAGCTTTTGTCTTTTAATGCTAGATGGGGTTCAAAGACAAGTATTGTAACAACATTGTTTCATTAGTAGGTGCAGCGCTTTTGATGTCCGCCACTTGTGCAACACCTGTAGCTTTGATAGTTAAGCTGTGGACCACACTGAAGAGACCAGGCAGCGTATTATAATACACGTCATTTTAGCAGGACCTCAAATTCTTCGATCTTCGTCCAGGCGTGGAAAGCCTTTCCTGTTACTGACCAAAGAGGACAAGAGTACAATGAAGTTGTGTTGTTGTTAATTAAATTGACTCATTGCTTATAGATGCCGATTTTGCATCCGGGTGAATGGATGCTTCTTTGATACAGGCAAGAGTTCTAAGTAACACAGCAGTAAACACGTATTCAATACTCTTAAAGATAAAGATGCTTAAAATGATTATTCACAGCAATGTCATTAAAGAATCATGTTTGGTTAATTAAACAACCTTTGACAGGTGCCTTAAAAGCTATTACTTTTTCTGGTTTCTGCAGAACCTTGTGTGCAACAGAAATGATCTATAGATGTTAAGGTTTAAGGTATAGATGTTAAACTGTATATTAAAAACCATGCAATTTTAGAACCATACAGCATGGGAAAGAACATTTAAGAAACCTTAATTTTTAACAGTGTCATCTATTCTTAACTATGATACAAAAAATGTTTTTAACATTTAACATTAACACAGAAAGTTAATGGTTATCTTTTAACTTTTTAGATCAAAGCTCAGGCTTTGAACAAGGTGTAATTTAAAGACCCATTGGACATCACATTAAAAGACAAAAGATTTGCTGATGTCTTCTTTAAAGTAACCGACAACAACCATCTAAAACAGAGGATAAGATCAGACAGAGATGGACACAGGATACTCATTCTTTGGTGCTGTGACCTACTATTAGCGTATATTATCGGTGACGCAAAATCAAAGCTGAGTTCTGGCATTGTTCCTAATGTCACGTCTCTCTAATTCACACTGTCTTTTCTGTTTCTTAGCTTTTGTATGAGAACTCAAACAGAGAGACTCTGCAGAGGGAGAGAATGATGTGGAATCAATGGCTTGTCAGGTAATTCAGAAAGAGGTGGAAACATCCGTCAGCGGTGCAAAACCCTAACAGTAAACCTGTGGGAATGTTAAATGTTAGCTGAAATCCTGCCTGCAGTTAAGTACAGGTTTTTGTTTGGTGGTCAATTAGGGCTAATGAAAAAATATGAGGCGCCTCAGTGGTGCAAAAGTTGAATTTTTGCAAGAGAAAGCTATAAAGAAAGTTAGAACGAAAGCATATTTTGTGTGATTGGTTGAGTATACTCTGTTTGGATGAGTGGTTGAATGTACTCACAGGTATATTGTGAGTGTCCCTAAGTAGTATGTGATTCCAAATGCCCGACGTCTACTCTCTGCATGTGCCTGTACACAATGCATGCATGCGAGTTGTGCGCAACGCAATGCGATCTTGCGGGAAAGAAGGTGTTTGGCATAATTAGGGCAATATCAGCGATGTCGCATTGCTCCCTCCTCTCTGTGATGATGAGCCGTACTGCCGGGTCTGTTGTTGCCTAATTCCTGCTAACAGCAGCCGGTGTAATCACACACCCCAATTAGCCACCCCTGCGCCCCACTTCCCCCAACCACTTCCTCTGCACGCCTCTCCTCACCACGCTGCGTAATGAGCTTTCATCTGCCGCCGAGCCCTCAGAACAGAAAAGAGCACCTCACAGTACAATCAGTCATTCTCCAGATCAGAGTCTTACATTTGTCTGCTTGATTTTTGTCACTTACTACTATATTGTTATGGGCTGAATTATAATATCTCTGAAGTCTAGATTCTTAAGCTATTCTCTTATTGTACTTTACTGCTGTATGTACAGTAATAAGGCATCCATATTGAAGTGTAGCCTGAGTGAGTTGCTCTCTCAAGGAGGGATACACCCAAAGAAGGATCAATATCAACACACTCATCTGTATTCTAGCACCTCCTCCCTTTTCACTGTCTGTTTGTCCTCTTATCTCCGAACGTCCTCAGAAAATCAATGAGGCAGTCGTTAGTACTGGCTGCTCTACAAAGCCTGTCTGTTATAGTGAAATGTCCCGTATCAGAAGGAGCCTGATGCATCTTCATGATTGTAAACTACAGATGGATGGATCACAAGGGGGAATTCATTCAGAATCAGACGTGTCTAGATATATACTAAACTACATGTCTTCCATCCACTGCTTTGAATTCAGAATTCTATTCTTAAAAGCAGCTCAGAGATATTAACCTGTTGGTTTGTTGTTGATATTAACCTGTGTATGTTTGTGTATGTTTGCTCAGAACACACCATTGGGCATTGGGCAGTTGTTGAGTTTTTTGGTGAGTTTTTCCAGTGTGTTTCATATCGTCTCAGCATGTTGTTGGATGATTCTGATTGGCTGTTCCGCTTTGTGAACCAGTGCCTAAGAAGAAAAACACATGACAAAGGGGACACACAGAATTTCATTTCTCATTTCATTCTAATACATGAGCATTTGGACACAATGAACACAATGAAGCACAATAAATAAATATGGCTGTGGTGAGCTGGGTTATGTTTTGTATCCCAGCAGTCACCAGCTCTTAAGGTTTTTCATTTTAAATAACAAATACAGAATACTGCCACCTGCTGGTATAGAAAGTTATTTTTTACCGCTCATATGCACTATACTTTTGGACGTCGACTACAATTGGGCATCAATTGTCTGCTTGGTGTGTAGAAGCAACTTTAGAATCCAGTCAGTCCCACTGTCTGCTTTGGTTGGTGCTAGTTCATTGGTGTCAGTGTGAATTGTTCAGGGCTTAACTGAAACAAGATGTTTAATGTGATGGTTGCTGTTGAACCTTATAAAACCTCTGGCGCTGACAGGTTCTGAGACTCCACAGGAACAAATAACATGCTCTTTGAAACAGCGTTTAACTGAACTTCATCTGATACAAGCAGCGTTGGATTAAGGCCTCAGGCACCTGCCTGTTGAAGCAGCTCAAAACAAATACACACATCTTGAAGGAGATGAACATTTACTGGGGGTTAAAATAGAGGAAGAGTTTGCAGTTCCTACAAAAGCTCAATTAATAAAACTTATTTCTTTAAATTTACTTTTATTTTTCTTTATATTACACACCTTCATGTTTTGTATGTTTAAACTTTAAACTTTTGTATGTTTAATCTATATAATTTTTCTCTATTTGGTTGAAGGGGAGTTCTGGAGCCTAGCCTACCCAGCTATACTGGGCCACGGCAACATGTTCCTGTAGCTCAATTGGTAGGGCACTGCCCCAGTACAAAGGTCATGGGTTTGATCCCAGGGAGTGCAGGATAAAAAAAATATTGTTTAAAAAATTATACATTGAATTCACTGTAAGTTGCTTGAGTCTGCCAAATTGATAAATATCTGGCCCTTCATCACTTTAAGGTCACTGGTAGTCAGAGCCTGGGTTATAATCATTGGATGCAAGCCTCACAGGCCCTGCTGTAGTAGACTTGTGACTAAAGTCTTCAAACATAACATCTCAAAGTCTAAAGGCGCAACAAATGTTCATATTAAAATGATATGCAAATATTAGATGCTGAGGGCTGGGTTTTGTCATTTGTGCAAAGATTGGGTGAAATGATGCAAGAATCATTTTTCATTTTCTTTACCATGAATATGTATTTTCTGAAAACATTAATAATGACTCCTTGTTTGCATATTCACAGTCGTTTAAACGCGGTTTCACTAATAACTTGTGAGAAAAGTTTCTCTGTTAAGTTTGAGTCTATGTTGTCTGTCAAGGGTAATGATGGTTAGCGGATGTGGATGAAGAAAAAAGGCAACAAAATTAATCTTGGAAAACATTTGTGGCTATTTCCACAGAGACTTAAGCGTTCCATGAATTGTTTGAACTAAACACAAACGTAAACTTCTAACTGCTCACCAAAAACGAGAGTACAACTCAACTCTCAACAGCTTTGTTTGCCTCACAGGCCTAATCTGTTAATAGAAGTAAAACTTTGAATAGGTTTTAATAGTGAGCAAATTTCTGAGACGCTCTTCACTTGTGATTGTTTCTTGTCTTTGCAATTATTACTCCACAGGGCATTAGACCACACCAGGATCATTAGAGGTGTAAAGCCAGACTTTCACAAAGCACAGCTGACCTCTGAAGTAAAACTTCCTTTGTCATAATGAATAATGTTAGGATAAATCTGTCATCTGTTTGAAGCTCTTTTCATTTATTTTAAACTGTGTAGTCCATTTGATCTTCTGGTACTTTCTCAATATAGTAATTGGGAGACAGAGGCGTCAAAGATAAAATGTCATTTCTATGCCGCTTGTGTCATCAAACAAAATCCCAAATTTTCAAATCTATTTAATTCACACTTTAATTCACACTTTAGCTGCATAAATTATATCAGCATTAAAACAGCACAATATTTAGTGTTGTAGATTATGTGATATTATGTGTTTATATATTAAATAAACTTTCTTCAACAGACTTTAAAAGAATTCTTGTTCTGAGATTTTAAGTCTTACACAACTTAGCCTCAAAACATGCTTAATTTATAGAATAATGCAGTTCCTGATACAATTTGTCTGCCATGTCATTCCTGTTTGTTTTCTCTGTTTGGACTAAAGTAATACATTTTTACAATGGTAAACAATTTTAACATTGCTCATTTTTGCACATTACACCAAAGTCAATCCGGCGACCTAAACACAAAACAAAATCACAAGTCATCCAGCGTACAGCTCACCGTATACGCCACCTAAACCATGCACACACATAATCACACACACACAACACACTCACCTCCCAGCCCTCTGCTGAGCTGTTTGTTTAGGAATCTTGGCCTGAAAATTGTATTCCATCGACCATGCTCGCTATCAACACACAATTATCTGGGTTAATCATGTGGAACAGTGGCAAATTCACCTGGGGCTTAGGAACTAATGACATTCGCGTCTGGCCTGCTTTAGTGAAATAGCCCCACACCTGCAGCGGGAGAAACGAGATTGCCAAAGAAAATTTGGTCTCATTTTGTGCCCCTCCCATCTACCACTGCACCCTCACCCCTTTTTCTCCCTCTTTCTTTTCTCTGCTTTCTTTCTTCTTTTTCAAATCTCCCTGTTTTGCTTCTTTTACTTTTCTTCGTTTTCCTCCACGCTTTTCATTCATATTGTATGTTTTTCAAATTTTCCGTTTTTTTCCCATCACCCTATCATCTCGTGTTATTTCCCTTTCGTTCTTTCTATCTTTTCTTCAGGTGTCACCTTTGTTTCCGCTTTCAACAACGGGTCGGCTGGAATACATCAGCAAAGACACTGACGTGTCACTGACAATCGCGCGAAGACCGCTGTTCTGATCTGTGTATCGAGAATCATCAGACACCAGCATCTCAGACGCTCTGGACGCAGAGATGTGCTCACGCTGCATAATCGTGGTGCGATTGCTAGCAGGCAGGAGGATGCTGTCACGACATCACCTCACCCACTATTCCCCAGCTTTATGAAGTCATTTCAGCCAACTTCCAATACAGGAAGAGAGTCTCATCGCTCATAATTATTTATCGATACTGTGACATACTTTTCTCATCACAGGCCGCATCCATGTGTGAAATAGCAGCATGCAACTGGGAGATTATTACCTGTGTGATTGTGATAGGCTCCCTGTGTGCTTGGGATAATCAGCAAGGCACTGCCACAGACAAGCCTGCCAATCAATGCGCCACTGAATCAACTAAACTCGTTCCCCAATCACATGGGTGTTGAATTTAGATCTGAGTAAGTTGGCATATACCTTCATACCTGTAAACTGCTTTGCCAGCAACCGTCACATCCGCACAACAGCACATCCCTTTATGTCAATGATTATGTTACATGACAATTGAATGCCATATATTACCAGACAGCTTGATTTTATGGTATTCATTTTACCCAGTATGGCTATTCACTCTTAAAATGCAGTGTGTAATACAGCAATGCAAACAGATCGTGAAACACTAGACATTACATTTTACATTCTCTGTAGGCACATAAATATGTCGTATTAAAACCTTTGACTCCTCCACACAGGGCCAATATGCTGTGAGTTAATTGAAAACTAAAATAAATAATCAAATTTTAGGCTTAAAGGTGCATTTTAGCACATGCGAAGGAAGCGAGCACATAGGACGGTTGTGGCATTATCCTCCAAAGTCCATGACATGGTTTAACAGTCTCATAGAATTTATAAAGCGCCCCTGAAGGCCCACATAATCTCTTCTTTTTTCCAGCTTAATGGGAGATAATACAGAAGCATACCCTGATGAATCAACACGCAACAGCAGCTTTAGTTTGATAATTAATACCGACGTTGGAAATAGATTTGTGATTTGGCAACGCAGGTCCCGCAGTCTGATACGGCACAAACGTCTCTGCGAAAGCCAAGCCCTCCGTTCCAGCCGGATCTGCATCCATTCAGCTAATCTCATTTTTTCAATAGTGTTAATTCTTTGACTAAAGCCTGTTATCTCATTAAAAGCCCTGCCATGGGATCCGATGGCACCCTGACATCTGTATTCATTTGCCTCAAAATTAGTCCTGACACAAATTTAATGAAAAAAATTTCTCCAAACACAGGAGATTAGAAGACGGGCCAGGAATATCAGAAATTTTTCTTTCTATAGAAAGAAGGTTGTTTTCTTTTTTCTTTCAGAGGTCGTTTAATAACATTTCCATGCTGCCTCTGTATTCGGTTGTTTCATTAAAACCTTGTGTGTATTGAGGTCAAACGTAAATCCCTCCTTCTAAGATTCTTAAATCTTGAAGCAGAAATGATCCTTTCTGCTGCGAGTTCAAGGTTGTTTGTGTCAGTCTCAGATTCAGTGATCAATGACATATTTGATTAGACCGTCACTTTCCTTATCAATCTACTGACCAAAACAATTCAAAACAAACAAGTGGATGGCACTAAAATCCTTCTCCATCAAGCATCTCATTTCTTTATTCCTCACACCTCCTCTGTCTATCAGCGCTGGCTGCACAAGCACCATCGCTGATAATTCTCTGCTTGAAAAAAGACATGAAAGCACTCATGGATGAAAGAAACTTGGATTTAATCTTTCTCTCCCCCTCGCGCACACTTCCAGTACAGTGTTGATCATTTTTTTTCAGGAAGAGTGTGGAGCGGAAGGGACAGAACAAAAGTGAGAACAGAAACAAATTCATTCTGATTATTGGTGAGCCAAAAAAGTTATTTTTCCTTCCCCAAACTGCACAAGGTCCTACATGCTGACAATCATACATCTCCTTTATTAAAATAAATCTCAACTGGTAGAGCATCGCATTAGCAATGCAACGGTTATGGGTTCAAACCCAGGGAATACAAGTACTGATAAAAAATTTATACATTAAATAAAAGTGTCTGCCAATAATGTAAAATAAATGTAAAATGTCCTATTGTAGCTTAACTGGTAGACCATAATGCTAGCAACCCCAAGGTCACGGGTTCAATTCCCAGAGAATGCACAACATGTACAGATAAAGTATATATTTGCGTGTGCATTGTAAAGTGTAGGATAAAGGCCTCAAAGCATCACATAAATAAATGATAAGAAGGCGTTCAGGGCCTAAGACATTAATCTCTTTAGATTCCCAAATAAAAGATGGGATATAAGCAATACACAGAATTACTGAAGGACTAACAAGTAGAAACACAGCATGATTAACCAAAAGGAAGGAAATAAACAATCACTACGTGATTCTCTACGTATGCCAGCGATAAATCTCTCCTAAAGCTGGAGAGCAGCAAGCAGCCCTGGCAGGGTTGAAAGAGAAAAGGCCTGCCAGGCTCAGTGCCAAAGATGGACAGGGGTTTGTTCAACACCTCAGCATGTGTGACATGTCTAACAGTGGCATGCTGATCTCTCCGATCCTCATTAACCTGCTGCAGAGCAGAGAGGGGATGCACAGGGCACAGGGGCGCACAGCAATCACCAAACTCATTATGGACCCTAAAAGAGTTGGCCAGAGTGAGCGAGCAAGAGAGAGAGAGAGAGAGAGAGAATGGCCAAAGGAATGAGAGTGTTGGCTGGCATCACTGGAAATCAAAGAACAGCTTTTTGCTGAGGAGCTATAAATGAGATATAAGCGAGAAGCTCACAACACAGAAGACCAACGCAGCACCACTGCAGTTTGGTACCGATTGCGGGTGCTGAATTCGATTCAAATCAACTGTCTGTTTTCCTCCCTGATAATATAAAAGCAGCCATCCAAGCCTTCTCCAGGGACAACATGCCAGGCCCCGGGCCCTTTGAGCAAAAGCCCAGACAAAGCATCATCTCAATATGACCTCCGGAGGGCCCACTCATAAACAGAAACAGCTCACAAAAGAAAGAAGGAACATAATTGTGGAGGGGACAGTGGTCCAACACCAGGTCCCCTGGTTGAGAGGTCTTGAATCCAGAAACAGTAATTTTCCCATCTTGGCTAGCAAGTGTGGGGGGTAATTGTGCCCCCTGGGTGTGTCCTCTAGATGAACAGTATGATCCAAAAAAATGAAGGCCATGTATACAAGCAGTCTGTGAACTTGGGCCTACATTGCATACAAATGTATGGAGTGCATCATTTTTAACATTTTGAGTAAAGAGAGAGATTTCTGTTCATACATACACTGAACAGTAGTCACAATAAAGTATTTTACGTATACTTTTCAAAGACTCCAACTTTTTAGCTTTGAAAAATTGTGTGATGGTGTTACACTGTATTGTGGCTGATATTGTACATTATTTTTTGCCAGGTCACCTGTAAAAGTTTTTTTAATCTCAATAAGTTTATAATGTGGTTCAAAACAAAAACGAAACAGAGGGAGCCAGTCTTACGTAAACACTATGAAGCAAACTCAGATTTTGTGTCTTATTTATTTCTGTATGTGTGTCAGATATTTGTGTCTCGTTGCCTCGTTTAATCGTATCTCCCTGAGGAACTGTGAGGAGATTAAAATGCGTCCGTGGGTGCCGTTAAAGCTCCTGAGGTAATTGTTCCGGACAGTTCTATCTCTCTGGGACAAAGACCCTCGGTGATGAGGAGGACGAACAACTGCGCTAGCCGCACGGGTGACAGTCAAGCAGCGGGGGGAAAAATTCACGGGGGGTTGTGGGCAAGCACCGGTAATGAATCTGCCAACAGCGGAAGAAAGGAAAAATGAATTTGAGGCGATGTGACCGAATTTGACTCCCCTTATTCATTAAAATCTACCTTAAAACATCAATTCATAGCAGCGCTTTGACGAGGGTCGCGACTGACAAAGATGTTTAAGCCGGTTGCGGCGGCGGAAGCGGATGTGACAGGTTCAGGTGTAATTATACACGCCAAGCTCGCGACGCAGATTAACAGCATGGCGAGCAGCGTCAAATATTAAAGGCAGATCTGCGCTGGTGAGGCGCTTCACTTCATCTAAGTCAAACTCCAACATCTCGCCCAACATCTCAGGGGTCTGTTTGCCTTTTCCAATTATAAAGGTGTGACAATAGACTGAACGAATGCATTGTAATTCGTTCATGCAAGAATGACTTTAAAGTAAAACGGAGAACATTGAGGTTGGATCAAATTTGATCCATGTTTATTTCAAATGTACAGCGTCTTATTCATAAAACAGTGATTTATTTTTCAATCTCAGCAGTGTTGTTCCAGCGATGGGATGCGCTTCTTGGAACAGTCCCACAGTTCCCTGGAGTAGGATCTTATTGCAGTTCTTATTAAGACTTGAAGCAACACTGCCCTCTAGTGGCTTCTCTGTGTAAAACAGAGTCCCAGAAACCCTAAATAGGTCCCTAAGCTTCAAGAAAATATATGATGGAAACTCTAATTTGAATGTCACCTAATTTGCACAGACCTGACCACAGGCATGACATACGAGACGTGACTGGACTCTGTTACCTACATCAATATCTACAGTCTCTACATCAACTATAATTGTTGTCCTGGGACTTTCATACACTGAACTCCATGCAGAACCCCCTTGCCTATGTAAATCTATTATTCATCTTAAGAAATGTTGATGATTGTTTAGGGTAGTAATAGGAATGTATTTTACATGGATTGGTTGTAAAATTACCGCAATTTGTTTAAATTCAATGTTTAATTAATTTATTGTGAAGTTTCATATTTAAGTAAACTATCCATTTAAAATATTTGTTTTCACGTATTGTACATACAGTATAGTTCAACTATCTGCCTGTAATGCAGTTTTATACAAATGTGTACCAAAACTTTGTAAAGAAAATGTCAAAAGAAAAGAAGCGTCAAAGAAATGTTGGCAAAAACCACAAAAGACATGTTTTAGACCGTTCAGGAAAAGTATTTCCTTTTTGGAGAAAATAACTGCCTGTGGTTTGGAATAAATGACTATATTCCCACAGAAAGAAAAGCAAAAATAGAAAAATAAACTCTTTGTGGTGTCTTGCAAAAGTTTCTGAGACTTTCTTACTGTCTTTCAAATGAGATGACAAACGTTGATTTAAATGCTGCGCAGTGCAAAACAGAATGAATCTCATGAGCACACAGGACTGTTTTATTCAGTTTTGTCTGTTTATTGCATATAGTTTTTAAGCTGCTGTGCAAACATTATAAAGTAAAAAAAGAATGAAATCTGAGGCTACAGAGAAACATTCAGAGTGTTAGTCCAGCAGTCAGGGTTAAGTCATGTCTCTCTTGAGATACACACAGTATATTACATTTAGTTTCAGTTTATCCTGTGTTTTTGTTTTTCAGTTGTTCCCCCTTGTTAATTTAGTTATTATCTTCTTAATGAGTTCACCAGTAGAACTTCCTCTGTTGTCTTAGTTACCTATTGTTTTGTGGCTGTTGTCTTGTTTAGTTTCTCCAGTGTGTAAAAACTTCCTGGTTTTGTTCAGTTCTTGGTCAGTCCTTGTTTGTTTATGGTGTTTTATTGTGGTGTTTTTTTGTCCTTTTTTGCTTTTGTTGCTAAAAGTGTATTAAGAGTATTTTTACTCTATTAAGAGTATCACCCTGTTTTCTTGTTTGTCTTTTACAAACAACAACATATCTGCAGAAGCATCTGGTAAATACCTAAATGAAAGTGTAAATGTTATATATATGTGATTGACAGTCTTTAGTAATTGTCATGTCGTTTTTACAGCCTCTGTACAAATCATCTACACAAAACATTTATTGTGCTTTTTAAATTATTGTTGAAAGATCAAGATTGACCTGGTAGTTTTTAATCAACCTGTTAAGAATGGTATGACCTAGTAACAATATTCCAACTAGCTACCATATTCCAGAAACCATCTTGACCACGTTAAGATCATATAACAAGCAATTTCACAAAACTTGTAATACACTTTATAAAAGTAAGGAAACAAAAATAGCAGTAAGCAAATATGCTCTAAACAAAAAAGCATTTTGCCAGTTTTGTTGATGATTTGGTCCCACTTAACAGAAACAAACATACAGCTGAAGTGGAAAGCAGTGTACAATTAGCACAATAAATTGTATCCACTACAATGCATTTACAGGTGTGAGGTTTGTAGAATCACAAACAAAGTCACAGTCCAAGAGTATAAAGCTTTTATCTCTGCCTAATTGTGTATTTAACATCATCAATTTGAGGCAGATGAAACAGTCATGGCTGTGTTTTGTACTATCCCTATCTTTAAAGGTCGCTGTGGCCTCTCTACATCTTCCCCTGGAAGTTGTTAGGAAGCATCCTAAGATTTGTCTAATGGATCTTAAGGAACCTGCAGAAGATGGAGAACATAAGTGGAGGGGCAAAGTTCTGATGATTTCACTGATTCTCAGGAAAATTTAATCTGTCAGGAAAGTTTAACCTTAATCTTTGTCCCCACTTTCAGCTAATTGTTCCTGTTCCTGTAGTTTAACTGGTAGAGAATTACGTTAGCAGCACAAAGGTTGTGGGTTTGATCCCAGGAAACACTGAATTCACTGTAAGTTGCTTTGGATAAAAGCAACTGCCATATGAACAAGTAAACGATAGCAGTTAGTAAATGCTAATAAGAGCAAAACATTTAATCTTTCTTCCAGTGTTGCAATCTCACAATATTGTCATGAGACAACAGTGAAAGTCTCATGCAAGCACAGTGCATTCACTCAAGAAAATAACATGGTCCCAAAATCACACATACAATATTTTTATTATCATGGCATGTGATTCAACATTATTCAAATCACATGCCATGATATTGTATTTTACCAAGTTACTATGTTTTAAAGCAGTTGAGAATGTCTAATAATCAATAAAGCTACTAATAAAGTAAATGTGCTTGGATAAGGGCATCTGCCAAATGCGTCATAAATGCCCTGTTACATCAAAGTGTTCCATTGCCTGTGAATGTTCACCAAAGTGACCACACATTTTGTAAGATTTGCATGTGGGGAATGTAAAGCAGAGTAAAATGAAGTGCATAGCCAGGAGCGGATCTCAAAGTTGGTTTAGTCTGATATTAAATTAAAGATCAAACATCATCAGTCTAGTTAGACCTTCCAAACAAACTCTTTTACTAGATATATTAGAAGGCAGTGCCTTATGCATTAGACCACTGAGATACTTCACCAAGATAGTATTTAAACAGCAAGTAGAAACAGTACCAACAGTAAATGAAATGATTTATAACAGCATATTCTGAAAGATATATTGTTAAAAACCTTCCAGAACTTGTATTATAACATAGGCTTAAAGCTTTCTAAGAGAATGAAATATTTGCCCTAGTTCTACACTTCAAACACACAGAAAAATGAATGTCTTAGACAGTTAGTCAAAAACGTTGTGGTTCCAAACCAGCAGTTTAAACTGGTGCAATAAACTGCAAAGTTTAAGAATAAACGGTTTATAATAATTTAATAAATGAAAATGTTTTACATCAAACAGAAACACTGGGTACATTGTGTGAAAACTATTATGTATTTGCCCAAATAAAAAGGTTTTGACCCACTTTATAGTTACAACAGATATAAAGGTCTGTGATATTATTTTGACCTTAAGGCAAAATAGAGGGCTAAGTTTTATTACTTCCATCCTTGTATACCTAAATATTTGTTTTTATTTGTTTTTATATTTTATTTATATACTTTATGAATATATTGCATAGTCTTTGAAGAGGATTTGATTTATATTTCACTGCTTGTTATATTCTGTATGCAACTGTGTATGTAGCAAACATTTTGATCTTTTTCTTCAGGTCTTCAGGTAAAACTGTTCCCATCGTAACATAGATGTGTTTGTTGAGCACGTGTCTTAATTAGTAGATCTTTTTTATTCTACAGTAAGTCTATTTTAAAGCTCATTATAGATAATTATGTGTTACTTTTAATGTGAAGTTATTAATCAACCAACCTTCCTGTTCCTTTTCGCCACCAAAAAATGCATTATATATTAGATTTAAATTAATCCCAAATGAATTATGTTAGATTTAGATTAATTTCAGTAGTATTATTATGTTAGATTTTCAGACATTTCAGTAGGATTATTGGTGTATGTTGCTGTGTCCATAATGTACTTCCATATTTATATTATATTGTAGTTGTCTAATTATATACTATGTGAGGACTGGGGCTACCGCTTACAAATATTATCGCAATAAACTCATGGTACATTTAGAATTTGCATGCCAATATATACTTTTAGTTTACTGTATGCTTGTAATAGTTTTCTGACCGGTATTAAGGAATGACAGCATATTAGATTTGTGGATGAAACAGTAAAATGAAGAGTGAAACAAAAGTTTAACTAAGATATTTATATGTTAACTATGCTGTTAGTAAGTATGCGGTTATTATTAACCAAGATGTATATGTTAGAATCATCCACATGATGGCAGTATAGAGCGTTTTGGGGTGACAAAATACACTTATAAACAGTGCTGGGAGTGGAAGGGTGGGTTTGGGTTTGGGGGTGGGGAGTGTTTATGTGGGGACTGAGTCAGAATTTCAGGGGTGGTGGGGGGATTCTAGTACAAAATGTAGAAGAGCTCCATATTTTGTAATAGACTTGCAAATGCAAATAAATATGGTTTAGTTGTCCCAACTACAGTCCCTCAAATGATCATGTACACTACAGCTTAAAGTGGTGATAAAATGTGATAAACTGATAAATACAATAACAAACTCTAACACGGAAAAACAAAACAGGCATTGGAGACTTCATCTCGACAATACATGGTTTAAAATAATTATATATTTATATATAGGCGTATAAAAGGGTTGTAAGGGTTTGTAATTACAGATGAAAATATAATATAAATAAAAACTGTTTATCACAAATAACTGTTTTAATTACATATCGGATGATCATGTATGTTATTATTCAGTTTCAATGTAATTTCTCTATTATATAATAGCTCTAATAAACATATTATTTATATGACAGAATACGTATTTTGTCATTTAATGGATTTTAGATGTATTTTATTACAGTGCCTGTTTGAGCGCGATCGCACGTGTAGTTGCGGACAGAGCGCGTGGAATGGGCGGGACCGGATGTTGTGATGTCACGTTTACGGGCGGGGCCTCGCTATGCAGCAGCGCAAAGACGCGCAATAGGCAGAGCGGCGGAATTTGGCAACAGAGATTCGAAAGCATCATCAACTCTTCCGATGGTGACATGGTTTGACATAACGCCCCACTGATAAGTGAGTACATGTGATTTTTGAAACATCACGAATGTCAGACTTGAGACGGTTACACAACCAGAGAAATGGCAAGTGCTGTTTTTGTGTTATGTGCTGCGCAAGGCGGCCGAACTACAAATAAGTTACATTTGCAGCGTTTGGAATCACTTGGTTGTGTTTGATCGTTTGATCGCCTGCTAACGACGTGTTGCGGGATTTTATGTGAGAAAGATCCCGTCTCTTTAAGCCCGAAGCGAAAGCTAGTAACGATTGTTTTTATTGGAAAGCTTGGAAATGTTTTGTATCCGCGGCTGAAGGTTAAAGTATGTGTGCAGTATGACGTAGAAAGGCCAGCGTTTGCTCTGGGGAATCTCTGACATTGTATTGTAGTACGAAAGCGAAACGTGTCCACCCGGTTCAATCATGGCTGTTCAATCTGTACATCTGTAATTGCCTTGTAAACTTCTCAGTGCATCTGAGAAAACTGTTTAATGAGATGTGTTTTGCTATTTAAGGCGTTGAGTTGTACAAGCCAACAGTAATGGAGATCATTTGGTTTATGTGATAAGTTAAAATTCTGGTCTGTTTCTTTAAGCATTAGTCTCTCAACAGACGCTGATCAATGCTGGGCTGTTATTCAGACATTCTGTCCACAAAGAAAGTAAAACCTAATTTGGTCTGTCTGGTTTACCATACCGGATTATGATTTCTCATGAGGCTAATGCTGTTGCATAAGTTTCATAAAAGCTGTGAGCTTTATCTCGCTTGGTTTGGTGATTTGTGATAGTTTGGCTCAGCTGAGATGAAAACAAGGCCACATGGCAGGCAAAATACTGCCTTAAAGCTTTGAATTAAAGGAAAACTCTATTATCATTTACTTAGCCTTATTTCATTACATAATATCTGTTTATCTTTGGACCTCATTGGCTGTCATTGGAGGGCAAAAACCTGCTTGATAAAATCTTATTTTGTGTTCTGCAGGAAAAAGAAAATCATACATTCACATTGTTCCTGTATCTGGCTATTCTTTCAAGACGTAAATGAATTGGTATACCAAGGTCCTTAAAATAAAGATTGTAGATCATGCATTTGTTTGTTTTTTGACTCCACAGTATTTACAATAATATGTAGCTTATGTTTCAGGTATCTTGCTTGTACATTAACAAACACACATCATCAATAAGTTACAAAAGACAGATATGTTACTTTGGGTCTGTTTTGGTATTTCAGTTTGTCAATAAAAACTCCCTTCAGCCTCACCATCAGCACTAAGTGGCTCTCGGTATCGCCTCAGCCCAGGTCACATTTAGCTCTGCTGAGATCACTGTTTTATTCTCACGTCACATTCATTTAAAGCCAGTCATGTCTGTAAGTCATATACACACCTAGTAGAACAGGCCTCAGATTAGTTGAACACATTCCTCTGACTGTGTTAACTGTTTGAATATTCCTCTTTGCTACTTAAAGAGCCTTGACAAGATTTACAGCTGGAGAATTAAAGTCACTGAGATGGGTTTCTTGAAGAAAAGCCTGTAGCCCCTGTGCCAGGTTTGCAGAGTGTCTATATTTCTTCCTGAGACTTCCAGACACCATTAGGCCGAGGGCAGGAAGCACTTTTGCCATTGAGTTTGTGTAAACTGTGGAAAATCTGTTAAAGCATGTATTAAAAAGATTGATCACTTTAATTTACTTACATGTTAAACAGTGAGGTACTCATAATGAGCAGAGATGCATGATGGGACATGCATTGTGTATTTCCACTGGTCTCCAAATCTGTCGAATCTGTTGCAGTCTTTTGTTTATAATGACTCAGCCTCTTTAACTCTGCTTGGAGACTGAGAGAAGATCTGAACCAATTGCTGTTTGACTTCTCATGGCTCCAAAAGCCTGATAGTTAAGCAACAAAGGTCTGTATTATTGATATATCCTTGTAGCTAAGATACGTCTTATCCATGTGGAGCTAAAATGAGAGCATGTCTGTTTATATTTCTGCCCTGGAAAAGCACCCTAAGAATGGCTCTGAAAGTGACCGTGTGTAACGTCCCTGAACCGTGTGTCATGCTGAGGGAAGAATGTTATGTAATGGCGTTCCTGATGCAGACCATTCCATGAACAGTTCCTTCTTTAGCCATGTGGATGATGGAATTCTGGAAGCAATTTTGGATAAATAATAAATGTAGAATTTTCAAAGGTAATATTCCTTGGTGAAGATGCCTTCCTGTTAGCTCAACTGGGAGAGCATTGTGTTAACGCTGCAAAGTTGTGGGTTTGATCCCAGGGGAAGACAAGTCCTCATAAGGAAAAATATGTATACATTGAATTCACTGTAAGTCACTTTGGATAAACGTATCTGTCAAATGAATAAATGTAAATGATATTGTATTTTTGGTTGTTTACCATGAATTTTCTGGCTTTGTAAAAATAATATGCCATTAATGTAGTATCCCAAAAAAGCTGTACATCTTTAAACACCCAAGTAAACCTTATTTATATTTTTGTTTATTTTGTTATTGCAAGTTTGACTGACTGTTCCAAACAGCACTATAGAGAGAATTGTAGAAAAATCACTACACAGACAGGCGCCTGTTGTTCGCATCTCAGAGCCTTGGCAAAAAAGCAAATAGTTCCTAATTATATTTTTGAAGAAGGAAGAGTAAATTAAATTAGGGGTTTGTGCTTGCCCACGTTTTTCTGCAGAGGTTTTGTCACAGTTTTTATTCTCTGCAGGTTTGTTGCTACAAACGGCACAGATTCGGTTATCACTGCTAAGAAGCCCCGAGACAGTAGCAGGCTATGTTAATGGGCAACATAATGTTCATTTGCCGTAATCTATTTGATGCCAAAATAGAAAATTGGCACCCAGCCATTTGTCTCATCTACTTTTTAGAATCTCTGAAATCGGAGCTCAGTACCTGTATGCATGCTTTTGTGGGGAGCTATGTCATTTCCTGCTGACCTTCAAAGTTGTCCTTGTCTGAGCATACGCTCACTAAGACCCAGAGAATCCTGCCCAATATGTTTAACAATACTCCTGCACATCCTAATTTGTCATTCAAGAGTTGGTCATTTTTTTAGGGTCTAATTAAAGATTTCTCTTTCTGTGACACTTTTTGCTGTTCAGCAGAGAATGTAGTCATTGCATCATTGGAATAGGAAACGTGATGAACCTACTTCAGTACATTGATTCATATTCATGTACTTCCTCAAACTGATGCTTCAGCTACAAGTGGCAATACTTGCGTCAAACCACTTCCCTTAAGACCTCTTAGCCACTGCAAAAACAACCATCTCCGACTGTACTGGCTTGCATAAGTGCACATTTTCACTTTGTCTTGTTTGCACTGTATTTTGGTAAATGATTCATACTTAAAGTTGTCGTTGGATGACTCTATTAAGGATGCCCATTATTTTATGTTTGTTTGCACTGTTGTTGACACATGGTTGTTTTTCAGCAAAATCTCAAGACCTGTGAAGCTGAAAGGGTCACTCAGAGAGAGATGGAAATAAAGGGGTGAATGTTTATGGCCACAGCTGATGACTCATCGGAAGTAGAAGTTATGGTATTAATCTGTTTTTCTTTACACCGCTTTCCATCATCTGGTTTGCTGCTCAGTCTGAATTCATGAGCTGAGATTAAGTGGGAATGTATTTCTTTTTGTCAAACATGTTTTTTAAATTCTGAGGAAAAAGCTTGTAAGCTGTATATCTTACTAAACTTGTAAGCTTTGGTTTCATAATTTATGTTTAAATAAAGCTACACCCAATAATATACTACAGTTAACTTAATAACCAAATACACACAATATTCAATGTACTTACAAATACAAATATAAAAAAGTCTTGTATTATAACAATACATTTACAATTTATATATTTAAATTATTATAATCTATATATTCGAAACACAAAACTGTTGTGTGTCTGTGAGCTCATGCTGGGTGAAAGATGGCTGAGGCTCATTTTCATCTCAAAGGGGAACATCTGTGGTTGTCCTCTAAAGAAATTATTCAAGCTCCAATTGGATGAACAAGCCCCGTAAATAGAGGGGTAGATGTTTTTTGTTCTTGCACACAAAAACAAAATACACGCTCACACAAGGGGTCTCTCTCACTCTCTTGCTCACTTAGTCTTGCTCACTTAGTCTCTGTTCGTCACACACACGTATTACACACACACAATTCCTAGTGTAACTTCTCCAGCCCATAGATCAGTGTCTCCCTGATGCTGGTAAGGCCATCTGGAGATCTTGCATAGTGTAAGCTATGTGTATCGCTTGGACAAAAGCATTAGGTGCAAACAATGTTCTTTTTAAAGTGTACAAGCTGTGTGTGCAACAGACCTAAACATTGTGGGGAAACTAGAGATTTCTTGAGCAACATGTGAGATTTCAATTCATCAAGGTCCAAAGTAGTCAGTATTATTATTTATTTTTTATCACCCAAATAAATTTTACTTTCCTAAGAAAACATAAAAGATAGATAGCAAATACTATAGCAAATCTAATAGTCTTGAAAAACATCTTTGAATGGGTCCTAATTTAGTCAGTCTTGATTTTGTTTTTAAGATGCATTTGATTAGTTTTTCATGCTTCATTGTTCGAAGAATGCATCGCTACACACTACTGCAGCAACTCTTGTCCTTTTTTGTATTCGTGAGGGCGGAGTTTATCTAGCTTACAAGTTTTGTGACATTGTAAATTGTGCAGATCTCTTATGTTTAAACAGCACTAAAACACAAACTAGAGATAAAAATGTGAGAATGCTTATAATAGAGTCCCTTTAAGGAATCTTAAACTGCCTTTTCAGGGAAGTCTACCGCAAACTAGGGAATAGCACTGGATTATGCTCTGTGTTGTATCCTATTGCACAGTGTTGCACACAAAATTAGCATTAGAAATGACTCATGTTTAGTTTGAAAAATGACAGGTGTGATACAGAACACTTGTGGTAGATCAGTCAATTTTTCATGTAAAATCAAAATGATTGTTTGGCTTTATAAATGGCACTTGAAAGAGTGAAAACAAGGGAGAAAAGTTTTACCTGACTGTACGTGTGGGAGGAAGTGATGCAGCTGTAAATGAGAGGACTGTGTGGGCCGCGGCAAGCAGAAACTGATGTGTTACAGAGATGATCAGTTCTGGTGATCGTGTTGAACTTGGTTCGTTAACTGTTTGTGTGGGAAGTTTCAACCAGAGCTACAAAAGAGCATCTGAGGGGGTTTCGGGCCACTCACCTCCTTAACTCTCTTCTGTTACCATGTCGTTTGTGTGTGTGTGTGTGTGTGTGTGTGTGTGTGTTTGTGTTCTGGAGAGAGAGAGCTTGTATGTGTCAGAGAATGTGGACAAGCATTTGAGACATAAAGCAACAGACACCCCAACTTTTTGTCTCGCGTATATTTGAAAAGTATGGCTTCTTCAACTGTGCTTAACTAAGCCAGAAGATGGATCTGAATTTTAAGCAAGTTTAAGATCTCTTTGGTTTAATGCTTTAGAATGACCACAGGCAAATCTGTACTTAATGATTAATATATTATAGACTGTTGGTAGCAAAACCAACCTCTATTCCATGTTATATTTCTGTATTGATTTTGAGTCAGGCAGGTAACTAATATGTCCAATTTGCAAATTTAACATGGTTTATATTATTACATTTTGATTATTTAACATTGATTTTTTTGTGATTATTAAATAAAAACACAGATATACATCTAAACTAAATAAAAAAATTAAAAAGAGCAAAAATAAACTCTAAGTAAACAAATAACACAGGTATAAAGTTAGATACTAAATAAACTAAAGAATGTTTTATATAACATGTTATAATCTGAATTTGTAAGAATCTAACATCAAGAATTCAAACACCTACTATCTTTGCCAGGAAACTGGTTTAGCTGATATATTGGTCAGGACTTTTTTAGGACTAGCTGTTAGCATTATGATGCTTGTCTTATTCTGTATACCCTGTAATCTGTGAGCCACAAAGACATATACACAGGGCATTTAACTAATTTAGGTTATCATCTGAGAGGGGCTGCTGTTGCCTCAGGTGCATCGAACATGGATAAAAATATCTATGGCCATTTAGAGCACCTAACTGCATCTTGTTCCAAGTTCCCCTTTTTTGCGTCTGAGAAATGCAGTAACAGCTGAAGAGAAGAAGTGAAAAATACTTTCACTTCAGTTCTCGCTGCCCTCTGCACAGAACTAAGACGCCCAAAGGAGACAATTGCTCAAACCGCTGCCTGTCAAAGCATTTCTTGCTGTTTAAAATGACTTTTCACTTGAGTCCAGTAGAATTTGTGCTGTTTTCAGCAGGGCACATGGTGAAAAAGTGTGTCAGGTGGTCTGTAGGGATTATCTGAAAAAGATCACCCTATTTTCCTGTTCCAGTTCATCAGACCCATAAATCTGGTGGGTTCTCCAGAAGCTATATATGGCAACAGTGATGCTAATCTTTCTGATCTACTGAGATTAAAAAAGTTTCTGTTCAGATTTGGCCAAAGTTGTCAAGCTCAGTTGTCCATAACCAGCATGATCTATGACTGGGGAGAGAACATTAGCAGTCATAACCTTTAAATCTCTTTTAAGAAAGGGTAAACAATGATGTACTGGCTTAAAAATGCACATTAGCACAAACATTAGTTTTTTATAGTAGTGTAGTGTTTGTGTGTTTAGTAATGTAGTGTTTGAAAAAGTTAGCATGTGCTCAGCAGGGTCTAAAATGCTAGCTAAGCCTTAGGGCACTTCAAGCTAACATTTATGTTTAAGGTTTTGTCAGGGTTCGTTTCAGTTAGCTAAATAGTACTAACCATGCAAAATTGTTGTATATTATACAATGTGTTATTGTAAAGGCATTTGTTTTAGTCATTCATCATGTAATGATAAATTATTTAATTGTCTATTTTACTGAAATTTAAATTAAAAACAAACACAGATCACAAGACCTGTTGCTGGTATGTAATTATAGGAAATGTATTTCGCTAGTTCTGAAAGGGTTTCACTTTCCACCACATTATTGGACGACATGTCCTCCATGTTTGATTTGAATTTGCATTTGCTTTGTGTGATTTCCCCACACTACCACCTGTTGTCTCTGTTAAAACATGGACAAACTTTGCTGATATAGTATTGCATCACTATTGCTGATTTGTAATATTATGTTTCACAATTTATGTGTCATCATTATATATAAACTAGTCTAGACAGGGATTTTTTTACACATTGATATTTTGTTTATTATTTAGCCTTATTTTTATCATTTTATTGTATATATGTTACATATAATATATGTTTATATGATATATATTATTTTTATCATTTTATCATATTATTATTATTATTTATCATATTATTGGTCAAACAAATTGTAATTTGTTGGTTAAATTAAACATTTAATTTTGTTTACTTTGTTTACTTTGCTTCTATAGTAGCTTCTATAGGTTATGAAGCTGCAGAGAAGGGTCGTGTAGGATGCTAATGAAAAGTAAAAGTGTGTTGACCGCTAGATATGGTCTCGGTTTTGCACTTTTGCAATGATGAAAGAACAATCCCACAGAAAATGACAACACCACAACAGTTTTTTAAAAACATCATCGCCATGGAGACAGCCAGTTGAACAGAGCGATGGGAACTTTGTCATACTTTGGTAAAGTGTTATCTAAGTGAAGTTCTTGACATTTAGCAAATAACTGTTTAGAAAACCATTTGTGAAGTCAAATTCTTAACATTTTAGTAAATAATAAGTTATTAATATAAATGGTGAGTTGAAGAGGAGGTTTTCTCTCTCTCTCTCTCTCTCTCTCTCTTTCTCATCTATCTTTCTTTTTTGTCCTTAACCCTCCCTTTCAATGTGTAAACAGTAAACAGCACAGACACGTGCTTCAAGCTCAACATTCAGTTAACAAGCTGCCACAGCATACTGCATCCAAACACTTTCTCTCTCTCTCTCACACACACACACACACACATTATTCACACAATATATCATCATCACTGCTGTTTATTTAACAGTCTGTGGCTGAGACACAGCATTTGTGTTTGATGCAGGACAAGAGTTAAAATGTTTTAATATAAAAACATGTATGCATTTTAAATCGGGTTTTGTCATTGCCTGACTCACAGAGGTTGATGTGGGCAGGCTAGATGCTGTTTATCATTCATGTCTATTAACATGAGGAGGCAAAGTTATCTTTATTTCTCCAGGCACAAATGGCTCTGGAAAGGCCTTTCAAATGCTTGAACAATCTAGATAGGGAAACAGATGTACACTATACTGACTCTTTTGCATAAGAACATAGCTGCTGTCTCATGCAGTACATTGGGTACAGTCACTAGAGCTGTTTTTAAAGGTTCTGGTCTTGTTCCTGCAGTATGTGTCTTCATATTCGTATCAGACTGACAGGAGGGGAGGAGGTCTTTTGGACAAGGTTCTCCAGAGCAGAGCCATCTGGTCCACTCATTTTATCCTTTCTGTTGATTTTATCCTTTTTTCAGTTAACAGCCCAGTCTTATGCTTTGTCTTGTGGATCTAACAAATACAGATATAAAGCTAAAAACATGCTTCAACAAACTGTAAACAAAAGATCTTTTCTCAGGGGTTTACATGCCAGTGAAATGAGTTTTAGAGTGGCTGGGCTAAGGATGGTCCGGTTATGATGTTGCTTAATAACTGAGTTCATGAATATTAATTTGCTGGGTTGTGATTGGATGAGAGGAGTTTAAAGTAATTGTGAAATGATGATGTAGACATGCTTGTGACTGCACGGTGTATTGAGTAGTTCAGTCCCCTGAAATGTGATTGTTTGTTCATTTCACTCAAATTACAAGAACAAATGATTATGTGACTGTATTATTAAAGGAACAGTTCACTCAAAAATTGACATTTTGTATTAGTCATTTAACCTCACGTCATTTCAAACCTGACTGTTGTTTTTTTTGTGGGGCACAAAAGAAGTTTTTGAGAGTCAATTGGTGCTATTGTTATTTGGTTACCATCAAACTTCAGAATATCTACATGAGGGTGCATAAATGATGGAATATTTAAATTTTTTGTTAACTATTTATTTACATCTGATCACAACTGTTGGAACCTAAAATGTAAAGTTAGTTTTTTGTATGTTTGATGCAGTCTGAATTTTTGTAATCCTTGTAATACTGGCGTTCCTCTCTGGACAAGTGTCTTCCCAGAACTTGGGTTTTGTGGGAATATGGTAGCTCAGTAATGATCCTTTGACAACACGTTTGTCGTAGTGGAGCATCAAAATGATCTTTATTTTGAAATAACATAGGGAGCTAAAAGCAGTAGTGAATTATAAGTAGTATCAGAAATGTGATTTTATTGCATTCCAAGAGAGGTAAATTACATACCATATTTTAATATTGGGATAGGGATGTGGGCTAAAACTGGGCCTGTTCTGTGGATGGGTTGTTTTCTTTTGTTCTATTCTCAGCGTATATGAGGGAAATTCTGTACCTAAATCTACTTATTTGTACCTCTTTCTACCTCTCAGTTTAGTGAGGAGGAAACAGCCTCACGCAGGAGTGTGTGCTAGGCTGTGTGTGTGGGATTCCACCACTCCTGCTTTTGTAACTACAACACACTCACACAACCACAATGTCACGGAGAGAACGTCCGTGGTCGGTGTACAGAGCAAACACACTGGAGCTTTCCTCAGAAATGCTTGGACTGGCACTGGCAGGTATACAGTAACACCCCGAACAGTTCTGTTGTGGTGGCGTTGCTTTAACATAAAGTTTTTGTTTGCAATATGATTTACATATGAAATATTTGAATCTATTTGTGTTTCTTTCTGTTTCCTCTGTGTAGGAAACAGTCAAGATCCTGATGAACCAGTACTGGAGTTCAGTCTTGGTTAGTTTTGTGTTTTTTTTTTGAGTCACACACACAGGATTTTCTTAAAGAAACCGTTTACCCAAAAATGACGTTCTGATGTGAATCCAGATGTATGCTGTTATTTTTTGGAATGAAAGTAAAACATGTTACTTATTATAAAAATGAACACAGATAAACAGTTCCAGGGTTTAAGTGACCAGGGGTTGTCAAGCTCTAAAAACAACAGCATTGTGAAAGTAGCCCATTCGACATCCATAAAATTTCAAGTCTTCTAAGGTTTGTGCTGTGAACAGACCGAAATTGAAGTCATTCTATTCTTGGCCTTAGAAGACTGAAAATCTAGGGCAGTAGTGAACTTGACCATTTCTGGTCACTATGAACTGGTGTAAACAAGCATTTGGATGAACATTGTGAAATTTTATTGATATTTTAGATGGACTTTTCCTTTCAACATCTGAAATGTCATCAGAAAACATGAACTGTTTATCTGTCAGCAGGCAGGACTGCTAGTCATATGAGAGTTCAGCTAGCTATCAGGTCAGATCTTGAGATTGTATATAAACTTAAACAAGAGTGTAAATATTTCTGTGTCCTGCTGTACTGCTTATGTGAAGTAAACCACTAAAGCGGCTGCGTTTGGATTAAGTGCCTGCCTCGATCACCCTTCAGTAAATAAAGTGGTTTAACTGCGGTGGTCTGATAATGTCTCAGAAACACAGGGTGATGCACACTGTAGCTTCTTCATATAAACAATGTTTCTTTGTGGAAAACCTTCACACCTTTGTGACCTTCAGTGTAAACATGTTTGTGTAGTTTGCAATGAGCTGACCACACCGTCTCTGGACCGAAAACCCAACAGTTTTGTGGCTGTAAGCTGTACCACACCTCCTCAGGCCTTCTGGACTAAACATGCACAGACGGAGATCATTGAGGTAACATGGACATTTCTTTATAATCACTGTAGGTTTGTGTGTACTCATAAATTAAGAGGTCATGGCGCTAGCACTGCCAATGTTGTCGGTTTAACTCCCAGAGAGCATTCTGCAGTACATTCTGAAGTTAGTACATTCTGCATAGTATCTTAATTTAATAAGTTTGTAAACGCATCTTCCAAGTGCATAGATATAAAATTTTTTATCAAAACCTTATCAACTAAGGAACAAAGACATTGAAAACATAGCAACAAAAGACAAGACCCAAAGACATTTTCTCTTCCAAACATTTGTTCCAAAAGCCATGATAGAATGGCCTCCTTGCTCTGTGCATTATGCTTGCACAGATAATCTGTGATGTATGTGTTTTGGAGGCATGGCCTTGAAGTGGGATGTTATGCTTTCAAAGCTATTGCTAGCCTTTCTAAAATTACTCACTCTATCTTTAAGCATGTTAACTTTAGATTCACTTAACATTTGAAGCATACGAGGTGGTCTTTAGGACCTCTCTTATTATGCTGGGATAACATGGATCATCAGATTTTGTGCCAATTTTGTGTAGTTTTCCCAAATGTTAAGAATAATTCATTCATTCATTGGATTTCTTAATGGTTTGACCTCTGTTTTATTTCTTAGGGTACAAATAACCCCATGTTCCTCAGCAGTGTGGCTTTCTTCCAAGACTCGAACATTAATCAGCACACACAGGTTAAACTCTCTGTGTACGATGTAAAAGATCGCTCACAAGGAACGGTGAGACACGCATACAAGAAATGAGAACAGCAATAACTGAATAATTTGTTTCTGAAGTTGAAATTTCAAACTTGTTTCAATAGTTTTCATATTCTTGCTTTCTTCCAACTTTCTAGATGTATCTCCTTGGCTCAGCGATGTTCCAGGTGAAGGAGCTTCTCCAGGAGAAGAACCACAGGCTGAACTTACCTCTCAGGTAATCAAACCCACCTACGTGATGATCCTCAGAGCTTTCCAGTCTTCTATGGGTGTACCATTGTTGTTTAAAAGGAGTGCAGGCA
The DNA here is from genome assembly GCA_036877545.1 of Yasuhikotakia modesta. Lineage (NCBI taxonomy): Eukaryota > Metazoa > Chordata > Actinopteri > Cypriniformes > Botiidae > Yasuhikotakia > Yasuhikotakia modesta. Next base: position 15,954 of record JBAJNP010002952.1, on the reverse strand, counting down.
TATGCACCACAAAGGAATCCACATTTGTTGTCTGTTTTTCTCAGGTCAGCAGAAAACCAGGATGTGGGTAGTGTTTCAGTCATCGCCTGGCAGCTTGAGGAGAAAAGAGACCAGCAGACACCAATCAAACAACTACAAGACACTATCAACGGCAGGGTGAGACCCACCACACTCTAAGATGCTAAACCAACATTACGTTCACTAGTTCTCTTATGACAAATATGTTTAATGCCCTGTTTCTGCAGACTGTGCTTTCTGTGGATGAGAGTCTGACAGAATCAGTGGGAGTTCGAGCGAAATACGCTTCACTGTGGAAAGATTCGTTTCTACGGTCTGGTATGTTTACATTTATGGATTTGGTGGACGCCTTTTCCGAAGTGACTTATGACGCATAAATGCTATATGTTTTGTCAATACTCTTATTCCTTGGGATTTGAACCCATGACCTTGCTGTTGCTAGCACCAGAAAGCCACCAAGGAGAAGAAAGGCTGCTTTTTCTAAGCCTGTGAGATATTTGCTGGAGGAAATATAATCTCGATTGTGATCAGTAATATGAAACACAGAAAACTTTCCATTCTTACAGTAGAGCTGCCCACCACTGGTTATTATATTTGCCAGATATGGCAACACTGCAATACGCAGTATTCAGATTTATTATGACAATAAACATTTTGCAATGTTGACTGTGGGATCTGTTCATTTTTGCTGGACAGCATTATTATAATTATATGATTTTAGAGGTAATAATGATCTGACTGGTCTACTGTATACACAACTTATTTGTAAACTTAACTGTATACAAACTATATATAGAAACCTTCTGGTTAGAAACCTCTGGCTAAGAAAACTAACTGTTTCATAGTATCTTTTCCAAGCTGAAGGGCACAATGTTTTTATTGACAGAACTGAGTTCTGGGGTCTGGCCATGATGCCATAAATACCCACAAATTAAGTTTTAGTGTAACAGGTGGACTTCAGCATTGGATACAGAAGAACAGCCTGGTACAATCGATTGCCATTTACAGTTTTATTTTGTCTTTGTGTGTCTCAGTTTTTGGGGGCACCATGTCTCGAATGTACCGCTTTCCAACCACCGATGGGAATCATTTACGAATCCTGGAACAGATGGCCGAAAGCGTCTTATCACTCAACATCCCACGACAGTTCCTTAAACTCTTACTGGAAGAAGATTCTGCCAGGTGTCTGTCGCAATCTCACACGAAGAGCCACGCAGACATATTAAGACCATTTTGGCGAGATTATTTTATGCATTTTTATGTGCGTGTGTCTTTTGGTGATGTTTAGAGTGTCTGAGCTGGAGGAGCTGGGAGAGTTGTCTCCATGTTGGGAGAATCTTCGGCGACAGATCGTGACACAGTACCAGAGTGTTCTGCTGACCTATCAGGATACCCTCACGGACCTTCAGGACTATAAAGGTCAGTCATATCCATGAGGTCCAGATCAGCAACACTTTACTGTATTCCTCACTTGTTAGATAATATAATAAAATTGTTTTTCACCTAAATACACCATCTTCATGTTCTTCCAAATGCATGTAACTTAATTTGTTGATGACACAACTGAAAAGATTTTGAAAAATTTCCTAGTCACTTTTATTCCTAGTATCAATTTAAAAGTTAAAATGATAATTGTGTGTATAATTGTTTTAATAAATGTATTAAAAATGTGTTTTCTATGAATTGTTCTGTATTTAAAATCTTCTAAAGTTGACAATATATCTGATACACAGTGTCTTAACCAAACATAAATTTATTATGCACTTATGCACTTATCCATTTCTTTGTGAGTGGGAAACAACAGGAAGCTTCAAGAGCTAAGACCGCCCACATGTTAATTTGCGATTTTTGTGGCATTGCTTCCAGTGTGGACAGGCAGATTGCTTGTCGCTGGACTATGGTCATGTTTGGTTAGGACACAGTGTAAGGACCAATCAAATTCAAGTTACCATCTCTAGCTTTCGCTGGTCACCCATAAGAGCAGTAGCGTTGTTCGGTTGTAGGGGTTCTCGAGTTAACAGCTCACTGGAGCAATGAGTCATGTTCTTAATATAAATCTGTTCTATACACAAAGGTATCATATTACTTGAATAGACTCTGTAGCTGTACATGTGTACATTGCATTTACATTTATTCATTTAGCAGATGCTTTTATCCAAAGTGACTTACAAGTGAGGAATATATCAGCAAGTCAACATAAAGAGGCAAATAGTCACTAGAAGTGCTCAAAAATCAAGTTTTGGAAATTGCCCAGAGTATGATAAGCCACAGTAGAGAGGGATTAAATGAAATAAAAAGAACAGGAAAAGAGGGATAGATATTTTTATACTTAAGATGAGGTTAAGTACTCATGAAAGAGATGGGTTTTCAGCTGTCTTTTGAAGATTGCCAGGGATTCTGCATTCCGGATACAGGCAGGAAGATCGTTCCACCATCATGGTGCAGTGAATGAGAGACGACATTGACCTGTAATATCTATGTAATTTTATACATATGCCAAGATAAAGTTCTTTGCAGTGATTTCATAGAAAAATATTTGTTTCCCTAAAGAACCTGTTATCCAGTGTTTTTGAAAAGAAACATTTTACCTGGAATAGTGTAAAAACATCTGACCCAGAATTCTATATACATCCTCCAGTGACCAGGGTGTAATCTTTGCAGACTAACCCACTTGAATAATAAAGGGGTATCTTTTTCTCTCTCTCTTTTGTTCTAGGTCCATCATTTAAAGCCAGTAATCTCAAAGCAGAGAAGAAGTTGGAATTTATGCCTACCAACCTCCATGTACAGAGAATGAGAGTTCAGGATGAATCTGGCTGTGGTTAGACCTTGTTTTTCTTTCATTCTGTGTTTTTATTTAATTAGTCATCCTTTACACATTTTATTCTCCACATTCCCTGCACTTCCCCATGAAATCTTTGTGTCACTGCTCTGTGTTGGTCCTGGGCTCCCCGGCAGCATATGTGCTCTTTACTTGGTGAATCCCAGCAGACAGTGGGTGTTATTCAGAGCACTTAGCACATGGAAATAGTGTTTCATGAAGGAATTCACATTCACAAACACACACTTAGGATCCCACCACACTCGCACAGAAGTTGTTTTTTGTCCTTTTCCTCATGGATAGAAAGAAGTTGGATATGGCAGTGACAGTGGCATGTTAGGGTAACACAGACATGTTTATTGAATATGGCATAACATGTGTTTGTGTATCTAGATCACACTTATGATGTGGTGACGATCGGGGCCCCTGCAGCTCACTGTCAAAGCTTCAAACACGGAGGCTTGCGGAAACTTCTTCAGAAATTTGAGGAGGCAAAGAAATAGTAAGTGTGATTTGAAAGACTAAAGGCTATAAGTTGAGTGTGTATGCACGCTTGCATTAATTTGTTTGCATGTAAATGAGGAGCTATCTATGCACTGAGTTTGTGAGTAAATGAGTTTGTGGTGAGGACCTCGGGCACAGGTGTCTGTTTTGAGCTGTATCTGTTTTTTAATCGCCCATTTGGTGGTTTTAGCTATGAAGATTTGATCTGCTTCCTATGTATTTTGTAATGTACTAAAATATGCTTGAGTTCAGTCATTATGAATGAAAGCATTCAACCTATCTTAGTGAGAAAGCATTTAGCAGCATTTAAATGCAAAACCTCACCACTTTGCCAATGCCTCACATTTCATAGTGTACATTGCAGTAGCAGTTACAGTCGTATTGCTTTTTTGCATGCTGATAATTGTAAAATCTATATTGTTTTTACAAATATTTGTCCTCTTTTAAGCTTAGATTATCTGTCTGGGCTGCTTTTATGTGCCGGCTTGTTTGTTGCTGTTACCGCAGAGATGTTTTGCTTTAGAATATGCTAAGTTTCTTTGGTTTAATTTTCATACGTTTTAATTGCGTGTTTGCTTTCTAATCAGCATTTATGAGGAGGAATGGTGAGTTTTATTGGACTTAATTTTTGTTTGTTGTTTGTTTTGTTGTTTGTTTACGTTTCTCTGCATGATTTACCCTGTAATGTTCAACAGCCCTTGAGTTCTTCATCAATTCACTGTGGTTTCTTCAGAAGAGTTACAAGTGTGTGTTTCAGTATTGTGTCATTTATATCTGTGCTTCCAGTTTTTTCTGTCATATGAAATCTCTGGCTAATTGTTGTTATAATTCACTGAGCTACTTCAGCTCAATAACTGGATGAATCTTACCAGAGACTATACAGCAGGGACCAGGAACTCATATACAGTACTTTGTAAACGTCTTAGGCCATCATTAGATTTCAGCAATAGTGTACAGCAATGGTATAACTGAGTAATAAGACTTCAGGACAGTCTCCTCAAAGAGTTCAAGGTGTGTGCATGCACTCATGCAAGTGCATGAGTGTGTGTTTAGTTCACGCTTAAAGACTGACTTTCACGGTGGCTATTTTTCTAAAATTTTCAGTACTTTTTTTATGTGTTTTGATAAAAAAAGACCAAAAACTAAATATGTATCATCATTAATTGTTACTCAAACAACAAGGCTGGTGGTGACCTAAGAATTTTGCTCTGTACTGTATATACAGTGTCCTCCATAAATATTGGGACAGTAAAAAAATAGCTCTGTTTGCTGTACATTTGCCTAATTTTCATCTTATAATCTTGACATGAATTGACTTCACAGCATTTTTTTTCTTTATTGTCCCAATATTTATGGACTGTGTGGACTGTATATTTATGGATGACTGTATATAATAAATGTATATAAATGAATGTGAGAAATCATTATTGCATATGGTGACCGTGTTCTCTCCTCACAGTTAACAGTCAACTGCTTGTGTACTGAGCAAGTCTGTTTTTCTGTGTAATTTTCTTTTGTTGTGATTTAAAATACATTATTGATGCATAATTGATTAAACATGAGATTTCTTCTTTTGCTCTTAAGAAGAACAGAAGCATGTATTTGAAGCATATTTGCATGACTGGAAATAGATGTCCGGGTTTGTTTCAAATAAGGCCTTAAAAGGAATTGATTTCACAAAGAACTTTCTGAGTCATATTTCTTTCCCACAAAGGAAAAATACAAATTAAAAATTATTTGTAAAGCTATATTAAAACTAAACTAAGACTAAGTAAGGATTTTCCACTTATACATTTTCGTGGTGAAGTAATTCTATATTACTGAAATCCTATATAGTCATACAGTATATACATGTCATATACAAATGTTTGTATGTATAATATGTGTGTATGTTGTGTGCGCATTACATTACTGATGTTACAATGCAAAATCATACCAAATTGGACCAAAACAAGTGTTTCTTTTTTCATCCAAGCACATTCTGGAAATGGTGCTGTCGGTTTCAGCAAAGATCCAGCTGTCTCCACTGTCCATTATTCAGAGACCTGATAGCACCATTTTCCTGGAAACCCAACAGACCCTGTTGTTTGTTCGTCCTGAGCCCCTCTCCTTGTCCGTACCTAGAAACAGAAACATTGGGGACCTGGAGTGTGTGAAGCGTCACTGATTTAATTAAACACACCGCCATTATATGTCTCTTGCTTTCTGTGTGTGTGTGTGACTTTGTATATGTTGTGTGTATATGTTTAAGTAATCAAGATTTCTCTGGCTCTGCAGCAGTGCTCTGTCCAGTTCCCAATCCATCGTCTACATCCCTCAGGATATAGTACGTGCCAAAGAGATCATCTCTCACATTAACACGCTCAAGACTCAGGTCAGCTACTATGCTGAGCGCCTGTCGCGGGCGGCTAAGGAGCGTTCTGCTAATGGCATGGAGAGAACCCTCGCCATCTTGGCAGACAAGGTGGGCATCAGCCCGGATTTAATGTAGCTTCTTCCCACTCAGTCACACCTTTAAATAGAAATCAAAGCAAAGGTCAATTTAAATCAATCTTATTACATTTCCATGGATTCACAATATTTCTGAATTCAGTTTTTAAATGGAACAACCTGTGTGACTTCAATAAAAGACCAAACCGTGTGTTAAGCATAAACAAGGAAAGACAATACTTTATTTATAAAACACATCTCATTTGTAGTCTGCGTAGCAGCTAATTCTGCCGTCCAGATTAGACAGTTGTGTCCATAATGATCAGTCAGTTAATTTTATATGTTGAACAGAGATAAAGATAGTCTAATCCACATGCTAAAACTAAATTCATTGTTTTAACATTTTGATATCATAAACTTCACAATATTTAACAAATGCATAATTCATTATATAAAAAGCAAATGCATATATAATATATAATGCATATGCATATATAAAGTGCTTATTACAGCAATCTAGGAATTTGTAAAAAAAAAAAATTGTTTCCCAGAATGTTGGTGCTCTCTAGCTCCAAGCATTAATTTTAAGTCAACCAATCAGGTTAAAGTTTTTTTTGTTTTTGCTGTTTTGTACCTGCTTATCTTGTTTTTGTTTGGTCCTCAGACACGGCAGCTGGTAACAGTGTGTGACTGTAAGCTGTTGGCGTCTGCGGTGCAGGCCCTGAATGCAGCTAGACCGGAGTACATCGCCTCTAAAAACTCTCCCTCAGCCGACTCGGAGCAGGTGATGCTGAGGAACGATCAGGACACACTGCTGGCCAAGTGGAGCGGCAGGAACAGTCGTTCATCCCTGCATGTTGATTGGCATGAAGAGGAATGGGTGAGAGAACTGTCGACTGGGTCTAAGGCCATTTTATTTGTTTGACATTTAAACATATTCAAACAAGTGTCCCACTCCAGCACACCAGCCCTCATAAATTTTGTTTTGGTTTGTTTGTTTGCTTTTGTTTGTCACAGGAGAAGGTGTGGGGAAATGTTGACAAAAGTCTGGAGTGTATAATCCAGCGAGTGGACAAACTGCTACAGAGGGACCGACTGCACAGCAGCAGCAGTGAGGACATGTTCCAGACTGACCAGCAGGGCGGCGCTAGTAAGAAAGGTAACGGGAGAAAAAAAGCCTTCTGGATCAACCCTGTCTGCATGGAGGAATCTTCCTCAGCTCCTGAAACAGAACAGCAGTCACCCTCACCACCACCTTCATCCTCACCATTGTCATCACCTTCATCTTCACCACCTGATCTGAACCCTGCATGCCCTGCTAATGCAGAAACACACGCCTGTAGGTGCCTCTCTCTCTCTGTCTCTCTGTCTACCTCTCTCTCTCTTTCTGTTGTCTGTTTGTTTAAAGAACAGCATGGGGCCACTGCAGTGGGTGGAGTCTTATCAGATGTGATGTGTTTCTGCCTTTGTCTTCGATTTACGTTCTAGTCCATTTTCTGTGTGTCTCCATAATAACACACACGCACACAAACCCTGTTACCTGTTTATCTTTAAGCAGATTGCATGCTGCTATAGAAAGTTAGCAACCAGATTTCATAATATTTTACATGACTTTTTTCTCTCACTTCTTCTAATGTGTCTCATCGTCTGTTGTATTTTTTTCTATCTAGGTGTCTGCTGTATGTCATTCAGTATGTTGTCTGATATTAAAGAGTCTGTATTTGTGTATCTGTTTGGATTTGTCTGTGCTCAAGCAGAGCAATATAAATGTGTGGAAAAATTCAGAACTAAGTGGTTTTAATGCTTTAGTTTGTTAATACGTGTATGTTGATTCTGTGTGGGTCTCAGTTATTGTGCCATGGCTTCATGTGTCTGGAACAATCTGTTGTTTGACCCAGCATATTTGCCTACTGTGAGCATGTGACCGGGTGCTCACATTTGATTGGCTGGCTGGTTAACATGCTTACAGGCTGTCTGGTGCTGGCTGTCTGTGCCAGTTCATCACTTGGCAGTGCCAGCATGCTGTAATGTACACTAATCTATATCATTATAAATGAATGTGAAATAATTATTTTGCCAGGCAGATGTGAATAATTTCCCTCTTTGACATCATTAGTTATTTCTGGGCAAGCCAATGCAATGTTTAACTTTGCACTGGAGTTGGAAAATAGCAGTTTGCTTGTATGTCGCATTGAATGCAATACGTCCAAATGGTCCAATGTCTATGCAAGCTCTGTGTGCTATGCTGGATGCACTTGCTAAGTTAACCACTGCATGTTGCACCTCCATCCTTCTAGATGGCAGCAGCAGTAGTGGAGAGGAGAGTTACCCAGGTAAGAGCCCCTCCCCTTCCCCTTAAGCTTTGGCGCTTATGCTAAATTGATGTTGAATTTATGTTACATGTTGTCTTTCATCCTGTTATTCATGTTACTATATGTTAACAATGTAAACTATTATATGTCATTGCTAATCTTTACTAAAACCTGTGCACCCATGTTTACTTTAAAAGTGATACGTTCTGTGGGAAAAGTTAATGAATAGATAGATACATTTATAAATAAAGACATGGTAGATTGTGTGTGTGTGTGTCAGGGGAGTGGAGTGAAGCCCTGTATCCGCTGTTGACGACTTTAACCGAGTGTGTGGCCATGATGAGTGACAAAGCTAAGAAGTCGATGGTTTTCCTGCTCATGCAAGACAGTGCGCCCACCATCGCAATGGACCTCAATCTGCAGTACCGCCGAGACGTGGTCTTCTGCCAGACAGTTAGTTCTCTTACTGACACAATCACAAATATTAGTGGACATTGTTTGCAGTTATTGCATTAGGCCTTGTTATTATAGTTGCTACACAACATCAACAACCTTAAATTTAAGATAATTTGAGAAGATCATTTGAGAATTTGTTTTCAACATAAATGTCTTAGTAGTAGTTTCAACAATGCAAAATAAAAACATTGTTTACTGCAAAAAAGTAGTTTTTATAACTTTAATGCTGTATTTCATGTCTTTTGAACCCATATGATAAATGTGCAAAACCAAAAAAATGTGAGTTGTTTTTATAGTAACTGAATGCTATAGTTTTTTTGTACTTTTTAAATACAGTTGTGCTAGACACAAACTTTGAAAAGGACAAGATTATCAGTAAATAATGATTTATTAAAAATGTGTAGCAAGTGTTGCATTCAGATTGTTTAAACAAAACTGCTAAAGCTCTGCTTTGAAACGTATAATTCTATTGAAGCACTGCTCCTTTAAATGTGCTCACGTGTCTTCCTGTGCTCTGTTTTTCTCTCCACCTTAAGCTCACAGCACTAATTTGTGGCTTTATTATCAAACTGAGAAACTGTCTCCGTGACGACGGCTTCCTGAGACAACTCTACACCATTGGTCTTCTCGCTCAGTTTGAGTGTCTTTTAAGCACTTACGGTAAATGCAAATTCATGCTCCTGCACATATACTCAATGTTCCTATAACACAACAGGTAGAACACGATGCAAGCAACAAAGAGTACATGCTTTAGAAACTCAAACATTACATACAAATAAAATAATTTTATTTATATACCACTTTTAGCAATGTTATATAGTTTCCAAGCAGCTTTACACAAATAACTCTTATATGGAGATGGCACAAAGAAAAGACCTTTATGATAGCATATTATAGTATTAGTATAATAGTACAGTATAAGTATAATAATTTGCAATAAATAGCAACAATGTAAATAACAAAATGTATGCCTTTAATGCACTGTAAATATTCAAATCAAATCCACATTTTGCCTGTTGTGTGTGTATTACAGGAGAGGAGTTAGCCATGCTGGAGGACATGAGCGTTGGAATAATGGACCTGCGGAATGTGACGTTCAAGGTGACGCAGGCCATCTCTACCTCTTCTCCCGACATGCTTCCGGTAATCACCGGAAACCGAGATGGGTTCAATGTTCGCATCCCTCTCCCGGGAAGCATGTTTGATGCGTTGCCGAGGGAGATTCAGAATGGCATGCTGCTGCGGGTTCAGCCGGTGCTGTTCAACGTGGGCATCAACGAACAGCAGACGCTAGCTGAGAAGTGAGTCCTGATTATATGAAACGGCCCTCAAAACGGGTTTGTAACAAACCAATAGCATTATATCATAATGATGGTTTCTGACATATTTGACAGATAAATAGATAAACAAATGTCATTGGTTGTTTTGCATACATTCAAACTAACTGCTAAGGGTTTCCTAATTCAGAGTTGTTAACAGTAACTTTATTGTATTTGGAAGTTAGCGGCTCATACGGGGGATAGTAATTAAATTTAGGCTGAAGTCATTCATAGACGTTTTTGTAGAAAGACATTAAAGCATAAGTTCACACAAAAACAATATTTTGTCCATAAATGACTAACCTTCAATGCATCCTAGGAGAACATGATTTTTCTCTGTCATGCGAACACAACTGTAACAATACGTTTAAAAACTGAGCTTACTATGAGCTTTTTTAGCATTATTATTTAGTTATTTAGCGACATTACAGACTGAAAGAAAGTTTACATTTCTATAGTATACATTTCTTCAGGAATTTCTTGAATTGTAAGAGTAAAAACATGCAATACCAACATGCAATTATTTATGAATAAAAATACTTTTACCAATGCTTTTTTCATTGTTTAATCAAATGTCAAGTAAGAACTGTGGTACACGCTGTGGGTGGAGTATCTCAGAATTTCAGTTTGGTTTTGAATATTGTTACACCCTCACTAATAATCTAATGTAAGCAATATTATAGCTTGGCAAGTACAACCTGCTTTCTGGAACTCTCCTCAAGTTGTGTATCAAAATACCAACATCTAAAGTCGTTCTTGTTTTGTGTTGAAGGTTTGGTGACACGTCACTTCAGGAGATCATCAATGTGGAAAGTCTGGGGCGACTGAGCTCCTACTACCAGCAATTCAAGGAAGTTTTGCCTGATGACTGTAAATTGACTCACTCTCTTTCTCACTGCATAACAAAACTAAAATCTTTACACGTCACCCTGGTTCATCTTTATTTGTCTTTCTCTCAGGTCTTCCTCATTCTCGTAGTCAAACGTGTCTCCCAGAACTGCTGCGGTTCCTTGGTCAGAACGTTCATGCTAGGAAAAATAAAAATGTGGACATCTTGTGGCAGGCAGCTGAGGTAACAGCTCTCATTCCTGCATGACAAACAGTGGCACCAACAAAAGTATTTAGATTACTAAGCAACAAATGTATAGTTAATAAGTTAGATACAGAATAACAAAGTAGGTGGCATCTGCGAGTTTAAAAATTGAGACCTTGAGGTAAATTGAACCAGTTAAAATTAATGTAGTTAATAGATGTGTGAAATCACAGTGATGACAACACAGTGATGTCCAGTCATTCAATCTATCACTTGTCATTAATCCTAACAGTCCTCTTGAAAAATCTCCTTTGGATCTGATTTATCCAAAAAGTGACTAGATTTGTCGCTGTGCACGTTTTGTGCACAACTGTGCATGTAGGAACCAAATCAGGGGTGGTGGTAGGAGAAGAGAGGGGCGGAGTCTGACTGACTGGTTTTTGTGGCTTTGTTACAGCAATTTCACACAATGTTACAGATTTTTGTTATTAAGAGAACTGTACCAATATTCTTGGATTTGTTTTAAAATTACTGTGGCAGTCAGTGTTGATACTGTGGCCACAAATGAATTTATGGACCTGTAGTAACTCACAATATATGCATTATATCCTCATTCTCAGATTTGTCGGCGACTGAATGGGGTTCGTTTCACCAGCTGTAAAAGTGCGAAGGACCGCACTGCCATGTCAGTGACCCTGGAGCAGTGCCTGATTCTGCAGCACGAACACGGCATGGCCCCGCAGGTCTTTACCCAGGCACTGGACTGCATGCGCAGGTAAGACAACTGCCTGGACTGCAATGAGAAGCACTGCACGCTTTGGGGATGTCTCTCTCTTTTTCTCTCTTCTGTCTCTATCTCTCTCTCTCTTAAGTAAGCATGGTTCCCCTATCTGAGGCACCTTACTGTCATTGCTTATGGGCTGTTTTAGTGTCGGCATAAAAATTGTATGCATTTATTTTTTTATTTGTGTGTTTTCTATTTTGTTCACTTTTGTTTAAAAACAGACAAAAATGTTTGTTTCTTTTCACCTTTGCCATCTCATCTTCCATCTCAACACTTTCTCACACTCTACAAGAGAAGCACACGCTCTTCTGTAGTGCGTGACAGAAACTTAAATCGCTGAGATCCAAATCCAAGTGTGGTTTGTTTGGCTTTCGCTTGCCAAATGTTCTGTGCTTAAAAATAGTATGAAATGTTATTGTCCCAAAACTCCCTTCAGCTCTTTCTTGTCTCCTGTCTGATCAGATGACAGACTTGAATAGACTTGAATTTGAATACAGTTGAATTGTAAGAAACGTTTTTCTGTAAAGGGCAAATAAAGTTGATGACAGAGGCAAGGCAAGCGCGGCATATTTGCTGCATATTAAAAGTGCGGCTATATTAAAATGCTGTTATTGCGCTGTCCATTTCATTGGGATATTGTGAGGAATATTCCACTTTTGTGTTGCAACATTAAGTTCTGTGGGGGAAAATTCTGGATGCACTCTTATTATTTCATTTTTAACTAAGGTTAGATGTATTTGGAGGACGCCTAGTCATAACTAGTCAATTCTTTTCACTGTTATATGTCATTGACTTGAGGAAACACATTATTTACATCAAAGACAGTCAGAATCTTTGAATTACTATTTTTTCAATGCAATAACATCATATCAGAGTTTCAACTGAAGTTACGGGGTGATCCACTCACTTCCTGACATTAAACAGATGAGCTTTTGTGGTTTTAAAAATAAAACTAATTATTTTATAAAATATATATTTTTGCATTTTTCACTCTGGTTCAGATATGCAGCCTTTTTTGATTTGCTGAGTGATTTGGTGTTTAACCAATGGTTACCCTGTCCCAAATGGCACACTTCATGTGGACTTGGCGAGTGGGCTTAAATGTTGCTGCTCGCCAAGTCTATGAGTCTCGTAGGGTGTCCCATTTCCTTGATACAGTCTACTGTGGCCTCCGCACCGGTTATCTTTGCAGAATTGTTATAAAAGACCAATCAGATAACAGAGAGGAGTTTTGTGGCTATCAAACATGTTAACATGTTAGATGGGTGATACATAGCTTCTGTTTTAAAGAGAAATAATAAATATTAAATGGGAAATTAAATATATATTAAATATAATTGAATATATTCTTAAAAAGAGCATATACAAATTAAGAACACTATGTACATTTTGTGTTTTATATATATATATATATGTATACACAAATTTATAAATATACATAAATATCTATTGCCTGTAATGCCTAAGTAACATACAGGCCATAAGAATAGGCTACAGTAAAAATGGGCAGATCCAGTATAACAACAACTGCATATTTCTGCCTTTACTACTCTATCCCAAAATGCACTCCCTATGTGCCCTCGTGAACTTGTGACCATCCCCCCTCCTAAAGGTCGGCACAGCATTATTTCACCAAGTGTGGACTTCGGACAGGGCCTACGTCTTTGCTACTTTCTAAAGAATGGGGAAGGAAAACATGCCTTACAAAAACATGTCAATTTCCCCTTAATAGTCATAATAATAAATATAGTGAGTGATGTCATTTAGTTGATATACAAATGTTAACATTTTAAATAATGTTTATTGTGTTCTATGAACTTAACACAAACTTTTAATGTAAAAACGTTTACCTCAGTACAAACTCCAACATGCTGAAGAAACATGTAAGTGATTATTAAGAACAGTGAAAAGATAAGAAAAAACAGCTGTTTTCTGTATCTAATAAGGTCTATATATAAACGTTTTTGCTGCACTAAACAGTTTTTGTCTCACTTCACCCACAAGCTTAGCGTGAAACAGATGGATATACACCCAGCTACCTTCCTCTTTCAAACTATTTTAAAGTGGAGACACTGTTTATTTTGTAGTTTGTTCATATATGGCTCTGTTGGCCTGTTGCATGCTGGAAATCAGCTTGAATTGCATGGCCCAGTGCTGGCAGCAACAGCCCATTGCGCCCCCTTCTGTCCAACATGGACTTTGCATCCTCTAACCTGCTTTTCTTTAGAAGCCTAAGATGCAGTACATCTGTCTTAATCTTCTCTTTCTTTATTCTCTCTATCTTTTTCTCTTCTCTGTGGTTTTATTTTTTGTTCCTACGTCACATTGTCTGTTTTATGTCTTTCGTTTTTACTTTCTTTGTCTCTTAAACACTTTGATCTGATGTTTGTTTTGAATGATTTATTCAATCCAAATTCCTTTTGTTGCATCTTGTTAATTCACATTTCTTTAATCAATTCATTAACCATCTCGTCGGTCACATGACCCCACATCCTGTGCATGTCGTCCCATTTTGTGTCCTGGGCCCCCGCTCTGCTCTCCGGCCCCCGTCCCTCTGTCCCTGCCCCTCTCTGCAGCATTGGGACCAGGGAGGGGGTAATTCAGAAGAACCTGAGCGGCTTATTGCCCATACGTGACTTCAGGCTGGACCCCAGTCTGCTGTACTCTCTGCCCTTACTGGCCCTGAGCCCAAACCTGCTCATCGTCTGGGTGTTCCTCAGCATAGCCTACCTGCTGGCCAAACTCCGCTGCAGCTGAACCCGAGATCCTTCTTTTCCGTTCTCTTTCTCTCTCTCTTTCTCCTCTGCTCCAGCTGTCTCAGTTCTTCTTCTGTTTCTCCACTCACTCCTGTGTTGAGGAGCTGTGTGCAGACAATGCTGATTTCTTATTGGTTGATAGCAGACTGCTTTTTTTCAGCTCTTTTTGCTAACAGCCAGCCTAAAGGTCTCAATGTTTCCTTCTGCCTTACCTGTTCATCTCTCTTTTCTGAATGTGATAATGGATGACATCAAAAGAAACAAGAAGGATTTGTATATTTCTTTGTGACATCACAAATATTGTGAATTATTTTAGAGGATGCATTGGAAATAGCTATACAGTATATATTTAAGAAGTTTATTGATTCAGTGCTAAATATTCTTGTAATATCAAATTGATTTATTTATGTTAAATACCTATTTGTATCACACACGTATAACACTCTGGTGGTTCATACAGTAGATATGAGATATTGTTTCTGTAACAGTATCATAGAATTTCAGTGATTTCTGTGATTTTTATTGATTATGTCTTCCATGTGTTTCTATTTAAATGCAAAGCTAAGGCCTGGCCAAAGCTAATCTAAAGCATCATCGCACTCGCTTTAAAATGTGCTGCACTTTAGGTATGTGTGCTCACGTCTTCCCTCGTTTCGCAGGAAATACTTTATAATATCCTTACATGACTGCTTTGCACTATTACTGTTTGCAGCCTTTCCAATGAAACCAATCTGGCCATATAAGATTGTATATTTAATCAGGGAAATTTACGTATGCAGTTAAGTTACAATGTTTGCTTTACATCACTGTTTCCTGTTAAGATGTTTACTCAGATGACAGGAAGCGAACAGCAGTACATTTCAGTGGTTTGAATTGTCAGTTTGTCTGTTTTTAAGGGGAAGTTCTGGGTTGAAATGAGTTGAGTTGTACAGAGCTGTACAGAGCACACCTGAGACATGCTGTGGATTACTACAGGCAATTTCGTATCAAATAGACACTTTTAATTTACAGTGAAACTCTATGATGCAAGTCATTGCATAGAATAATTGTTAAAATTCATACTTCTTGAAAGTATAGTGTTAACATGATGATAAGCATGTACAGTTGATAAACGTGGTTGTTTTTGTATGATTTGTGCAAGAAAACCAGGAAGGGGTAACAGAATGGTAACAGAACAATCTGCAGGCCTTTTTATGAGCACCTGAAACACCAGTTATACTTGTTTATTGTTAAAACACATTTTTGTGCAGAAGAATTCATTCAATTTAATTAACTCCAAAAATTATTTTAAAGCTTCACATTTCTGCCTTTAAATGCTGGAAGTTCCTGCCCAAATATTTCTGTTGCAATAGGAGGGTTAATATTGGTTTAATAATTTTGCTGATTTTTACCTATTTACTTATTCTTAATTGCAATTTATTTGCTATAGTTATTAAAAAGAAAAAAATCAGTATAGATATTGTTTATTATTGCACAACAAATCACCAAACATCATTTTATCAGAAATTGCACTAAAAATAA
>JBAJNP010002951.1:0-43330 GCA_036877545.1 Yasuhikotakia modesta | reverse complement strand
TCTCTCTCTCTCTCTCTCTCTCTCTCTCTTTCACTTCACTCTTCACTTTTCCTGCAGAATAGCATTATTGTAAGTCATCAGTATTTGTCTGTCTGTTAATGTGAGGGATTGATGAGTTGGTCTCTGTTTGGTTTGGTGACTGAAGGTCACGCCCATGTGATCTATTAAGTTAGATTGACATCTGGTCTGATGGGAGGCCAAAGGACAGTCTGATCTGTCATCAGTCAGTAATACTGAGAGTGTTTGGACTCTGGTACATACAAATTTACAGTCAGAGCGATCTGTCTTGTTTACCTGTAAATCGCTCACAGTTGTTGAACGACTGAACTGCATTGATGCTCCTCAAACAATCTATTCTTCTACCTCAGCACAATTTTCTGTAACTATTCAATCAAAATGTCATTGAAGCATGGAAACATACAACCCCCCATTCAGTCTTTTTGTGTAGATCAGTTACTTATGTTTTTGTAAGTGTTGCGCTATTTAACAAAGTAAAAGTTACACTTTGAAAATCTTTGGTAATTGTTAGATATTTCATCATTTAGAATCTGTCAGCAGTGGCAATGTCAGCAGTAAAATATTATAGTTGCTTTATTTGTTGTTGTATCTATTTAATCTGTAGTTTCCTTGGGTGTTCGTTTCATCGGAGGCTAAGATGTTAGCTTACTGTACCCAAAACTTGAACACTCATCCGTTGCTGCCCTGCTATTTTCATCTGGAAATACAAATCTAGCGTGTCTTGTAAACAAGAGACTTTACCATTTTTCCTCCATTATTTGCCAGGTTATTACAGGGGAGCGGAGAGTGTTCAAGCAGATCTTTGAATTGCTGTAGAGGAATGATGCGATCATCTAACAGGCCTCCTTCCAGCTGCTCTGCCTAGCTGTTAAACGCTTATAAAAAAAAAGTCTGCGTTCACTTTCTCTGTATCTCTCTCCCACTCTCTCCCTCGATGAGTGTCAGCGCCACGTCGCGCCTGAAATTATTACGTGAGAGAAAAAGAAATAGAATCTCCACGTCTCCAGGAATGATAGATGTCCCATCTCTCACATCACTTTCTTTGGAGGATAGACGGTCTCCATGGTGACTCATAGACAGTTCTACTTCCTGGTGTTGATATTCCTAAAGAAAATCTAGCTATTGTGCTTATGGTGCTAATGTATGACAAGTCCATCAAAGACGCCTGTGGAGAAAGAGCGCTGCATTTATCTAGCGTGAATATGCATTATACTTATTGCTAAATAGTCATGCACGTAATCAAATCAGCACCACGGAAACTCTGGTTAAATTCTAGCGGATTCCGGTTCTGTGAGGTTTCCACCGCCGTGGCAGTTTTAGATTTAATTGTGTGGCTATTCTTAGCATGAGCAAAGCAAAAGCTCTTGAGGGTTCAGATATTTGCGAGCTGCTACATGAAATTAGGCGGTAAGCAATTCCTGCGCACCCGAGTTTTATTGAGAGTACAAAGTATCCTCATCACTGAACGTCATAATAAGTAACGGCTGCGAGAAATCAGACCGCAAACAGAGCTCAGAGCAGAAGAGAGAGACGCAGGAAGATCTCATTTGCAATAATCCCACCAGCCATCAGCGCTGGGACCAAAAAAACAGGCCATTTCCGCCTAAATTAGCAAATAGTGGCTAATATACCGCGCGTTCACTGCGTTTTAGGGATGGGGCAAGAAACATGATTTTAATAGATTTGATTATAAAATACTCATGCGCCTCCACTGCGACTTGCATTTGCAACAGCGTATGCACGCATGCAACACTTTGACTGTGTTGCCATAACGCTGCCAGTCCTGTGAGATTGAAAGAAAGAGAGTTTCACCAAGAAATGAATTGGGCTCCCTGTGGGAGGTACTGGACAGGCTGAGAGAGGCCCTTTTGAAGAATGAGGCCCACCCCACACAGAACCGGCCTCCCAAGCTGCATCGACCAGAGCTTTGATGCCAGCCTGTTCGGTGATTTATTCATGCATGCCTGCCTGCTCTTCAAAAGCTTTAATTAAAGCTGGCTACAGCAGTGTCGTTCCTCAGCAGAGAGAACGGCCCAGCAGGCAACACCGTGAACCATTGAATGGAGATCAGGCTGCGGTCCCATCGCCACTAGAAAACGTGATGTCATCCTACATCTTATTTCTGCAGTCTCTCTCTCTCTTTCTCTCACAGGTTTGAATATATTTGGTCCCTCAGAAGCAGCTGTTAGGTTGAACTTTCAGTCCCCCTCCCTTTCTGACTCCTGTTATCCCACCTCATAGGTCTAGGAAGGCAGAGACATTGTGTATCATTGTAATCTATATTCTTTTGGCTTTGTCCCATCATGATAGCTTGGGCCTGAAACATCTGTTGTGTGCTGGAAGGGACGAGCATCAGTTCACAGGCAATCAGATATGAGAGAGAGAGAGAGAGTGAGAGAGAGAGAGATCGCTCACCTGGATGAGAGGTCAGGTTCAGCTCTCACTGTGCAGCATCACCTGTGTTTGTATGACTGTGGCATTGAACACAGCACACTTATAAGCAGACATTAGCTAAGCTAATCTAGTTAACTCATCAGTAACCGTTATTAACTGTCCTGCACATGCAGTGGGATGCAGAAGACTGAAACAACTTGTATAAATTTGTTTTATTTGGCATCATTTAATTTATTACTGTTTTGAAAACAAATTAGCTTAGAAATCATAATTTGAGTGAAAAGTTTTTGTTTTGCTTTAATGACAAAATTTACTTGAACTTTAAACATTGAATGTTTGGTAATTAAAAACCAAATCTTAATTTTTCATGTCATAATATTGTTTAGACTTTTTTAAAATCCTGTTACTTTGTTTGCATGTGGAATCAGTCTTGTGCACAACACTGTATGTAACAACACGCATGTAAGATGAGAGACGAATTGTGAGGGTGAAACATTATGAGGCGTCGCAGGAGATGCGGCCGCTGAATGTTAATCTCAGGGCTGTGGAAGATTTACATTTAAAACAGTTTTACACATACATCACTCTCTGATGAATCTGTCTGTTTATCTGCACATCATCGAACTCGCATCTTGCTCTGATTCAGACTGACTCTTGTTTATGGAATCTGTAGGAAAGCTGACGTTTGGATAATTGTCTTTTGTGCTAATTGCAGCCAAAAACAATTTAGGTTGCACTTGACAGATTGTTCTACAAAGATGAGGGATTCCACAAAAAACAATAAGACTGTATGTAATAAAACCCTACAGTTCCTGTCTAATCCTGTAGACACATATTTTAAGCTGCCAAAACAGTTGTGTTTAAATTGAAACATAAAATATGTATAATGCTAATACATTTATCTAATTTATTATGAACCCAAACCACACGTTGCATTAAACACAGAACTGGGTAGCAGCCCTTTAACACTAAAACATGGTTTTGCAAGGAAGTCGTATTCATATCTTGCGTAAAGCCCTCCCAGGCGTGTGTGTTTGTTCTTATTTTTCTACTATTGTGGGGACCAAATAGAAACCTAATGTGTGTGTGTGTGTGTGTGTGTGTGTGTGCGTGCAGTGTCATTATGACTGGAGGGTATAGTGGGCTGAATGCTGATTCAGTAGAGATTGACAGGCTGTTGTCTGTGTGTGGTTTACCTTATATTTTGTGTGTGCGTGTGTGCAGACACTTAGTTTAGGTCAATTCTTACTGTGCACATTATGTGTCCATGTGAGTGATGTGTGTATCTGTGTCCATGTTGGCTGGTTGGTTGTAACTGGGGTTTAGTAGACATGCCGTCTCAAAGCCTGATGGGTAATTGATGACACACGCTTACTTGCTCCTGTGGAGACTGGCTTCAACCGCCATGATCTTCAAAGTCTCTCTCTCTCCATCTCTCTCTCTCACACACACCTGTGTATATACTCACAGGTCGAGAGCAGAGAAAAACAACAAGTGTTGCATTAATCAAACAGCCTGTTCTTTCCAAGGGAATTGTAACACTTTAGACGAACTGCCTGCTCTGGTCCTTTTAGTAGCACTAGATCACCCAGGCAAACATTTTCAGCCTCTCTAATGCACTTGCATGACAACTTTTCTTCATCAGAGATGCTGGGGCTGTAATTTTATGCTTCACTTCAGGGTGTATCAGTCTCAGAGCAGCAGTGGCCCCAAAAAACTGTTTTGGACACTTAGACCACAATTAAAAATGTATGAGCGTTATTGCATTAGAGAACAACATATCAAACCAATTGGCATTCGTTTTAAAGAAAAACACCGTAACGCAAGCAGAACGTTTCACGGGGCGACGTTTTTATAGGTTTTAAATTATAAAACAGTAGATATAGCATTCGAAGTGAAGACACTATCTAGGTGTCAGAATGTAGTGGAACGTGTCCATAGTTAATGTGATGAACTACACCTGAATAAAACTGACTTCTTTCGGCCAATAAAATGACTTCAGGACCAGATGGATATAATTAATCGTAAAATCGCCAGGAAGTCACGGCTGTTGTTTGCAGATGCTGTTTGGCTTGATGTTGTGTTA
This sequence comes from Yasuhikotakia modesta, assembly GCA_036877545.1. Lineage (NCBI taxonomy): Eukaryota > Metazoa > Chordata > Actinopteri > Cypriniformes > Botiidae > Yasuhikotakia > Yasuhikotakia modesta. The sequence continues at coordinate 38,832 of JBAJNP010002951.1, read as the reverse complement.
TCTAATGCATAAAGTTCATACATTTTTAAGTATGGCTTAATTTTTGAAGCCACTATATATTCAAAGAATGCAAAACAACGTCCTTTGCAGACTGTCTACTGATGAGGTAAATTTATGTTACTCCAGTAAAATTTCAAAATGAATGTTGTACATTAATTTATAACATAATAGAAAGTTTTAGTGTTGAAATCTCTTTGATGTTTCAGTACAGATCTGTCTCTGCTGCTACATTTTCTTTTTAAGTTTGATGTTTGGCTTTTTTGTCACGTTTATGCATGACAGAAGAAATTTCTGATCTTTATTTCTATGACTTTATTACAATTTGACTTTGTAAGAGAGATTGGGGACATAATTTAAAACTGCTACTTTTTTTAGATGTTGCATTTACGTTATTGCGTGGTTGTGGAAATGTTATACAAACGTTTCAATCAGTAAGGTTTTTAAAACCAACAACTTAAGAATAACACTATGCGTCATGTGATATGCGATATATAATGTTCTATTAATGTTACTGCAAGAATCCTTTTGATAACTTTAAGAGACAGTTAAGGGAACGTTATGCAGCGTTCTGAGAATGTTCCGTTACATGCGGCATTGTGACGCAGTCTTACAGCGGTTATTTTATTGCCAGTCACATTCTCGTTTGCCTGGGTCTTCTCTCATTGGCCGGTCATATTGAATGATTAAACTAAAGATGTGAATGTTATTATCTTTGGTAAATGAAGCTTCTCTTGAGATTCTGGATGAGTCTGTGTGCAGACTGAAGGCCAAAGCTGATTATCCTCTCAGCTAACCTGGTGAGACTGAATCCTGTTGAGTTGTTCTGTAGAAAGGCGTGATAAATTTCCATATTAATCGGTCACGTTTGGGCCTCTGAGACACATGGGCCTCCTGTCGTGGTGCTTTGATAACAGGAATGTTGGCATTTCGCTGCAACATATAAATATGTATAATTCTGCTAAGTGTAATTGAATGGCTTATGTACACAGACGGTGAGACCGAAATCTCACAGGTAGCACTCGCGGTTCGTCTCGCACCCCTGAAGACAGCCGTGACTCAAGGTGGAAAGCTGACATGCTCTCCTTCAAGTCCCTCAGATTGAAAAGTGGTGCATTAGTAATGTTTTAGAGAGGAAAAGAAACAACGAGGGCTGCAGATAAGGCAGGCATGACGCTCTTTGACCTTCGAACTTCACCCCAATTCCACAAGCTTCTCAGGCGAGGGGGAGGCCTTGAACCACATGAAATTTTTGTCTTGTTTCATTTTTACTTGTGTGAGACAAGGATCGTTTAAAGATGTTTTTGTTTGTTGTTTTTTTGTACATTTAGCTTGGTTAGCACATGTGATGTATGCACAGGCTTTGCAAACACTTGGTGTGTGCTGTGCTGTTTTCTCAGAAAACACAGAGATGTTTACAGAGTAAAGGGGCGTGTGCACAGGATGACAGGTAGATTTCTCTAGGTGTTAGAGACCAACATAGAGTGCAAACAACTGCTGCTGTAGATGACTTACACCTGTAACTGTAAATAAAAGCAAACTTGCAGCTGCTATTGCAAAAACTTGCAACAGCTTATGTAAAGAAAAGGAAACATGCAGCTGCTACTGTAAAAATTTGCAACAGCTACTGTAAAGTAAAGCAAACATTCAGTTGCTACTGTAAAACTTGCAGCCTCAAATGTAAAGAAAAGTAAAATTGCAGTTGCTACTGTAAAACTTGCAACATCTAATGTAAAGAAAAGCAAACTTGCAGCTGCTAATGTAAAGAACAGCAAACTTGCAGTTGCTACTGTAAAACTTGCAACTGCTACTGTAAAAAGACATCCGTCTGCCCCCTGTGGATAAGCTAATGATTTATAATAGCTCATACAGAACATCAGAATGTGTCCTGCATGAACGTTCCCCAATGGTTAAATAAGAGTGCAGAATATACAAGTGTGCTAATAATGTGTGTGTCTTTGGAGTGGTGCTTGAAATCTGATTAGGTTATTGTAACTTTTCAAGTCTACTGAGATTTTCCTCCAGCTTCTTCCGTGCCACTTCCTGTCCTTGTGTCTCGGGCTCAATCCCACAGCAGGCATCACAGGCAGCAGATTAATGACTTAAACAGTGTCGACATGGTCCCAGGCTCAGAGAGAAACACGGAGGGAAAGAATGGATGTATTGCAGCAGGAAGTCTTTCAGAATGACATTCAGACAGAACAGAGCCGGTTGAATGAAAGCAGAAGCAGCAGATGAAGGGTCCTACAAGACCACATGATGGAATCGGAAACAAAGAGAGATTGGAGGTGGGATTAGAAGCGGAATTAATTAGCGTTAAGGTCAACAGATGACAAATTGTGGTTTTGTTTAAAGGGGGAATAAAAGAGAGATGGGCAAACCGACGTCTGCCCCTGGAACTTGACAAATGGGTTGAGGGAGAAGGATTGAGGATTGTGCATGACAGATTTTGACTGGCATCTCTAATTAAAAGGTGCTGTCAGGGGCCACAGTGTGGGGAGAGAGGGGCCCCGTCGGCCCCCGAGACGCGTCCCCGGAAATGATTGATGAGCAATTGCAAGATAAACAAGACGCCCCATGAGCTGAGCTGCAAACTGATGTATGCAGTATTATAAATAAATGTGAGCCAGGAAGATATGATAAAATAAACAAGACAATGCAGGCAGACAATGACTTGCGATTCCAGAGTAGCAGGGCTGTTTGGGTACACTGGGAGTAAGTGTGTGTGTGTGTGTGTGAGATAGAGGTGGAGTATAATATGTTAGCTGCCGTGCTGGTGTAGAGTGATGGCTGGCTAACAGACGTTAACTGCATCTGGTTTTGTGGCTATGACTTTGCTGAAGCGCCAGAACTCCCACACTCCTCAGCTCTCAAGCAACAAAACTGCAGCCTCATGGGACCTCACCAGACTCTGCCAGCCGTAGATGCACATTAATGCGTTCGCCTGTAGCTTTTTACTGAGTGTGCATCTCAGACACTGCGTACGCAAACTCCACGCGCTCGGGTGTGAAGGCACATTCTCGCAATACCTTCTCACCCTGCGATTATTGGGTGTTGGGGAACATGTGTAGCGTCATAAAGAGAAGCAAACTGGGAGCTTTTCAGATACGCGCATGCTATCATTATCAACCAGAGGGCAGTGCGATGCTAAAGCCAGAATGAATTATGAATGAAATGATCAGGATGTTTTTTCTCGTGTTGTTCCCGTGGGACGAAACTCGATCGTTTGCACGTACGAGCCGCCGCTGAGGCGCTGGTCGTGGGTCTGTATAAAATATACAGGTTTGTCCCTTGACAAATAAACAAAGCTAAGTTTCAGTAAGTTAAGAGTTACACAAGCTGGAAATTTACCCTATAAACTTTCTGGATACACATGCCTGGTCTTATTGTGAACAATTCATCACTGGGTGTTGAAAGTATTTATTTATTGCATGTATTTGTAATGTTAAAATCAAAGTGTGCAAATTCATATTTAAGCATTTTAGGGAAAATGAAGTCATACTTAAATTTGACCAGTATTAAACAGCAAAATTCCCCAAATATGAAAATCTTCCATCATTTTTTCCACCTCATGTCATTCCAAACCTGTGTGACTTCTGAGGAACACCAAAGAAGATATTTTGAAGTATGTTGGAAACCAAACAACAGTGACTTCCATTCTAACCGATGACACATTTCCTAAAATATCTTTCATGTTCCACAGATGCAAAATATAGGTTTGGGAATGACACAAAGGTGAGGGAATGATGGAATCACTATTGATTTGGAAAAACAAGCGTTACCATTGGGATGCATTAAGATCACAGTTCATCATGTGTGTCAGTAAATTCCTCAGCACTAAAAGTCCTCTTCTTCCTCCTCTTCCTCTCTCACTCAACTCCATCTGCTTTCCTCTGTCCTTCCTCTCTCCTTTCTTTTCCCTCTCATCTGGATCTAGGCCACAGAATGGGTCGATGATTCTGTACAACAGGAAGAAGGTGAAGTACAGAAAGGACGGATACTGCTGGAAAAAGCGGAAAGATGGAAAGACCACGCGGGAGGATCACATGAAGCTGAAAGTGCAGGGAGTGGAGGTGAGACCCCATCTAATAACGTTTTCCTAACGTTGTATGGGAATTATGTAACAAAATGTTGTTTTGAATGGCGATGCTTTTAATTGTGTAACGTTAATATGATGTATAAAGGCAATGAGGTGCTTATATGATGTAGAAGAGAACAGAGGAGAACTTTAAGAGAATGTTTAGAGAATGTCAGCCAGCGTTCGGGGAACGTTTTTATGTTAGCTGTGACTTCATAACTGTATATACGAATTATGCTTAGGAAAGGAAACCTTGCGCTGCGGTTACACCTTCTGCCTTTTTTGTGTTGCACATGTACAACGGTTTCAAGTCGGTTTCAACTTTTCTAGTCCACATTGAGAATGAAAAACACATTTCAGCAGTCTGAGTTTAGTTTTCCCTTGATAACAAACAAAATGGAAGCAATTGTTTGTACCTTATTAAGCGCAGGATGTTTGCTCTGCTTCAGAGTGCCGGCATTAATCTTCCCCCATGCTGAGAACCGCTGCCATCACAGGTAGTGTGCCGGGCCCTTTTTGCTTTCCCGCCCTGGCACGGCCCGTGTGTGTGTGTGTGTGTGTGTGTTGTGAGCTCTGTTTGATTTATATCCACTCATACACACACACCCCAAACAGCATGAGTGCTTGATCTAGAGTTCTGCTCTTTTGTTTTTAAGGTTGTACAGAATATCTATCATTTTTTGCTCCCTTAGATATCAGAAGTTGTTGTCATGCTCATGTGTGCTTGTTTCGTACATACAGACCCAAAAACGGTCTATACAGTCTCCAAAACACACCAGCACATACACAACACACCTGCCAAGACGTGCATTTATTCTCTCTTCATACGGCTCTCATTAGACAGCGAACAGACCTCACTTAACAACCGCGTTCCTGCCAATCATTTTTTGGCAGTACATTTTCTCACAGCAGATGTTTTTCAGATGAAGTTTGGAGTTTCTACAGATTGTCTGTTTCATTCACCAGCTTTTTACCTTTTAAAGGGAAAGTTCACACAAAAATGAACATGTACTTACCCCCTTGTCATTCCCAGTTTTTACTTTTTTAAAATCTGTAGTTAAACAGAATTTTTGCGTTGCTGTCTTTATTCAATAAGAGATAATTGTTGGCAGATACTAAAGTAATTTTTTTATTATAATTCTAAAAAAGAAAGTCTTTTAGGTTTGGAATGACAAGCGGTTAACTAAATCATGTTTATTGTTGAAAATTAGTACATTATATTACATATGTCTCGATACAGCTGCCCTGTATAGTTCTTTATGGCAGAAAAGCCGGTTCTCTATATATAATGCCCTGTCATCTCTCTGGTATTCTCTGGGCCTTAGACGCGCTCACTTCTGCTAAAAGATCTCTTGAGCTGAGGTAACTCAGAGTTGAGCTCACTCACTGAGCTGTAGAAACACTCAAATAAACCTTCGGTGACTCAAATAAACATGTTTCTCCCTCCCTTTTCCCTCTTCCTCTGAATCTCTCAGCCAGCACCGCCCGCTGTCATCTGGCAGCCTTATCCTCAAACATGCTTCCATATGTTTTGTTCTGTATTAATGGCCATGGCTTACAGTGGGCTAATTTCAGTCGGCCGGCAAGACAGCTTTGGGCGCTGAGGTGGACTCAGCAAAAAAACAGCGTGTCTGGCAAGCAGAATGAAAAGAGAGAGAGGAGGAAGCTGTGAAACACTTCCTAGCTCACAGCAGGCTTAAAAAAATCCCACTCTGTGGTTGAACGCAGCCTATGAAGAGACTACAGTCAAATGACCGAGCCACCACAGGTGAGAACTCGGATCTGAAGGTTCCAGCCGTCAGTGGACTCTGGTGGTCCTGTGTTTTCACTCCTCTCGCTGTGATCAGCGGTTTAATGGGGGAGCGGCTGCCCGTTTAACAATCTTAGGTTGTAGGAACGTTTTTGTTGCATTTTTATTGAGTCACAAAAAACTATTATTATAAAAATGTTGCTCTGAAAGTTTATATGCACCGTTTTTTAAGCATTGTTTTTTAAATTCTGTAACATTTTTAAAATGTTCCACTGACAACTTAAGAATAACTTTTTTATGTGTAATATTGTTTGGTGACACTGAGAAAACCCTTAGTGAACGTTAGCCAATGTTGTAGGAATGTTCCCTGTTAGCTGGGTGTTCCCTGTGTCCTCCTGTAGCTCTCCTGAATAAGCAGCGATCAATCACAGCTGTGCTCTTCAGGATAATAACTCTGCCCTATCAGTCTGCCTCAGACCTGTTTACTGCAAACACAAATAAATGACATGACCTTCACCTCTAGAGCAGATTCATCCAGACTTCTCACACACTGAGGTGTGTGTGTGTGTGTGTGTGTGTAGCAAGGGATGTTAAATATTGAGGGTCTTGCCCCCTTTTTAGCCAATAGGCTTTAGTTTATTAAAGAGCACAACAGTTGTGTGTGTGTGTGTGTGTGTGATGCATGCCATTTGTACATGTAATCTGTGCTACTGTATTGTGACGACTCCGGTGGCCACACAGCCTCTCACTCCCTCCCTCTCTCTCTCTCTCTCTCTCACTCTCTCTCCCTCCCTCGCTCACATTTTCTCTATATAACAGATGAACCTTGAGCTCCACAGTAAAACTCCTTGTTCCCTAAAATTGGAGCAAGACGTGTGTTACAGCATTAGCACTTAACAGGGCGTGAAATAGCAGCCTGACTTCCTGACGTCTCCCCATCACTTCAGGTGAGGGTGCAGATGGTGAGACAGATGAGCAGCCTCCTTATCCGTCTTCCCACAATGCAACGGGGCACCTGAAGCAGGCATGTCCGTTACCAGCCGCTTTTATCCTCTGACCCACCGCAGCAAAATTTTCTTATCAGAAAGTCAATCACCCATGATTTCACTTCCACAGCAGAGCGATTCATTTATATTCCTAATAATTCCTGGCCTGCTAACCGTTCTCAAGGATAGCTGTTTTGTCTTTCCATTACTTGCCTTTTTAGCACCATCAATTCGAGGGGCAAAATTGATGAATAATGTTCCAGGAAAAATGCTGAAAACTGGAAAAAGTGAAGTGTCACATACACAGGTAGCTGAGCTCAATGCGTTGCCTTATTAGTGGCTGAGTTGAGAGAGTTTCGCAGTGGGATGTTTGTTCCTGTAGCCCTTCAGGCTTGTTTAACATGACTTATTAGTGCTGTTGTTAATGAGCCGACCTTTGAGTCGCATAACGCAGTAAAATGGGAGGAGCTGCAGTGATTGTTCTGTGTGGTTAGAGGTTAGTTTTGTTTTGTTTAACTTGAGGAAAACTTCAGTGTCTTATTGTATTTGTAAGTCAGATCTTGTCACTATGCAAAGGTGTTTAAAAAATATATATATATAGTTTCAATATAGTATATATATTTTGTGTGTGTGTGTGTGTATAAATATATAGTCATGCATTGATTTGTTGACATTATTGATTTTGTTTCCTTTAAAACTGTGAATTGGATTTTTTGGAAGTTTGGAGTTTGTTTCAAAATGGTCTTTAACAACTGCTGTTTTGTTTAAAATATTTAAGCTCTTAATACGAGCCATTTATACAGAGCTTCATTCAGCAAGGCGCCTGGAAATTTGTGGTGTCTCACGTCTAATAAGACTTTGCAGTGAAGTTGTGAGGGGAGTTTAATGAATGGCTCACACGTCCCTCTAGTTTGTACAACACTGTACAAATATTCTCCACTGCTTGACTTAAATCAGTGAAAAACCCACTCTGTCCCGTCTCCGGTTGGAGAACCCAGTTCTGTTCTACTTTAGAGTGTTGGATTTCTCTTAGCCCCTATTTTTTAGGACAGGGCAGTGAAGGGATCGGAGTAAAATCATATTTTGTCTGGGGATGGTGATCCCTGTCACCCTACCCCTACATCACACATTCTGGAGCAGAAAACTGTGTGCTTGTGTGTGTGTGTTTGCGTGTGTGCGTGTGTGCATTTGTTTGTGGGTTTACGTGACCATACATTGACCATATTTGAGTTTATATTGTTTATAACTTGCTGTGTATAAAACATAGAATTCTATGAAATGTCCCTATTTAGTTAGATAATGTGTGTGGCTATGTGTGTGTGTGTTTGTTTGTGTATATAAAGATAGAGAGAGAAGGATTGTAGCCAGTAAACTATCCTTGTCAATACCAACTGAATTACAACAACCAACATTTACCCAATAACTCCCATTAGACAGGTCTACTCAACACCTGGCGAGAACACAAACATCCAGGGTAAACTCAAATCATTCATGGCTCTGGTCCTGAAAGATTGACCGTAGTGACTCTCTAGCCACTTAGAGAAAAGAGCTCTGACTCCGCCCCTCACTTGATTAGCTATTAATTCAGGTTGCACTGTTGATACGCAGATGTTCCCCCCAGACCCAACTCATGATTCAGCCATTCTAATAAACTCCCAAACGGGTATTGATTTCTCTTAAGTGAGGGTGGCAGGGTGGGCGAGTTTTTCATTATCCACTGGTAATTATACAGATTGAAATAAGCTTTCTTATTTAGATGCAGCTATCTCTCTTAACCTCCACCTGCATCGCCCGTAGAGCAGACGAGCCCCGCCCTAAACAATTGGCCACACCCCCTCAATCCCAGCGCATTATTTCATGTTGCCTTCATCTAATGCGCCATATCAGCCGTGCAAGTATGCGACGAGCGAGGTTAATGGAGCGTGCTTGCAGCTCAATCACTTTTTCCTATTGTTAATAATGAAGACAAATGTCAAAAGCGCAGTTTCTAATGCAATAATCAAGCGGGCACCTTTGCAGCGGACAGCAGCAGGGAAGGTTGCTGCATGTCAGAGGTATCACAGCTCTGCGTCCAGATTAAATGCAACAGCTACGTCGCAGGATCAGCGGTACGCAGCTGCGTTTATTTGTGTTAAAGCGGGCCGCCCTCAGATCCAATTATCAGCATGTTTTTCCTCCAGGGGGACGTTTCGTCTGTAATTGTTTAGAAAATGGCTATTATTTTGCGATATGCCACATGCTGTTGCGAGCAGGGCGTGTCCACACCGAGTGTCAATACAGATGTAGTCGCCGGTAGCAACAGCTTGCGAAGCCAGATGCGCGACGAGAGGGAGAAAGTGACATAACAGCCTCTCTCAACAATCCACTGCTTCCAGCTCTTGTGTGAAATTGCCAAATAGAAACTGATAGAAATACAAAAGGAAAGTTTCAGCTCTCCCCATTGTGAGTTTTTCCAAACTTCCAACCTATGCCTTTATACTGACTGTCTGGAATTCATAGACAGCTAATCGATTCGCCTAGCCTTCCTCTTTTATATTCTGTCTTCCTCTATCTTCTTGTCTTCTTCGCTTCCAAACCCCTCCATCTATCTACCTTTTCACTTTTGCACTGTTGTATTTCTCTATGTGACTGCTAACTCCTGCATTCCCTGTGTATCGTGTGTGTGCATGTGCGTATGTTTGTATGTGTGTGTATCAATTGTGTGTGTGTGTGTGCATGTTTGTATGTGTGTATCAAGTGTGTGTGTGCGTGCGTATTGTGTGTGTGTGTGTGTATCGTGCGTGCGTGTGTGTGGGTGAGAGAGAGAGAGAGAGAGAGAGATAGGGAAAACTGAAACAGAATTCTGTTATGATGTTTCCAAGTGTGCCGTTGCCATGGTTTTGGAACTCCTTTTCCAAATCTGGGGAGAGCGAGAGATTTGTTGAAGTGTTTGCTCTGGAGGTGCAGAAGGACTGTTTTCCCATGATGCTTTGCTGTCTGTTCAAATGTTGTCAATAAGAAGAATTACAGATGAAGAGAACTGTCAAATCGCTTTTCTCCTCTTCAGGTTCAGTGGCAGGGCCTGTTCCTCTGTGCCAGGCGCAAAAAGCAAGGACAGCAGAAAAGAAGCTGCGAAATATAAAATATTCGATTGTTTCTTCCTTAGAATGAAGCATCACTATTCCACTATGAGTGTGGAACGAAGATCAATAGCGAGCTTCCAATAACACATTTCACAAGAACGCTGTACAACTAATTCACAAAGTGCTTTGTCCCTGCATCCATCTTATTCATTTAATCTGTTTTTATAAATCTGCCATGAGTCAGACTTCCTAAAGCGTCGACCCTAGCTAATTAAAAGGAAGTGCTAGTCAGTGCGATCGGAACGTCTAACTCACCCAATCATCTCTTTTAAACCCGGGGTAATTAGTTTTCAGTGTGTATAGCTCATAATCTTAGCGTTGAGTGAGTAAACGAAGGCCTTGCATAGCTTCGCTGTGATTTTAGGATCTCCTATATAGCGAAGGTGGAGCACATTGGCATGTACTGACAGAAGTAGCGCATATGAATTATCTACAGTTTCCTATCATGTAATTTCCCAGCCTTGGAGGCTGGGCCAGTGATGTCATTCCAGGAAGGTCCTGTGATATTTTTCCACTAAGTGCATTTACAGTTAATTGTGTTTTTGTGTATTTATCAGATCTGTTTTAAGTATTTAACAGAACCTTCAATATGAATAGCAGGTGGTGAAAATGTTTTTAAATCTGGATTAATGTGGACATTGCCTTAGGTGTCCAAAATGATGGTTAAGTTAGTGTTTACATGCATTTTTATGTATTTGTGATAATAGATTAAACAGGTTTATTCAGTATTAACTCAGTATATGGTTGCTTGTCACCTAAAGCCTGGCTGTATAATGTATTATAAAGATTTGTATGATGTCTTATAATATGCATTGAAACACAATATGTCATTCAGTAATAATTTAAATCACTGCTTTAATACATTAATGCTGAATTATTTATGTTTCGGTCTTTAAACCTGAAGTAATGTCTTTATCTATAATGAATGCATATTATATTACACTATAGAAGGCTTGAGACTTGTTTACAAGTTTCAATTGAAGCGATATCTTATAAACCAACATAAATGATTTTTTAAAGATGTTTATAGTTAGATGAAGTTCAGCATTCACACGAATGCCACTGATTTTGCCCGATCAGCGCCAGTTTCTCACCGTCTGTGTGGCCTTTTCTCTTTTATTATCTGCCTGACCAGCAGAGCTGTACCAAAGACATTTAAGTGAGGTTGTTTTTTAGAGTAAAGGCATTGGAATGGAGAACAGAGAGGAAATGAGAAAGACCTCAGGACAAGGTAAAGCCACGTTCTGAGGAGCTGACTGCATCACACGCTTGTACTGACTGTAATTATGAGCTTTGTTGTGACCTTCCCTCCCTCACGCTCACTCCACTGTAAACGCAGACAGAGATCACTGATTATTTTTATGGGCAATAACACCTTCGCGCTAATACCTTAGCGCCCATGTGGAGGAAGCATTGTGAGTGTAATGAAGGAGAGACGTCTTCGGTTGATGTACGGTTGTGCGTGCCGTGCCCGACTCTGTTCTCGGGGAGCGTGTGGCACGCTAGTCGTCTGTCAGCTCAACCGATGATGGAAATTCAGCATTCAGCACACAAATCAGAGCAGAGTGAGTTCAAAGCCACAACACTTAGCATGCAGCTTCAAACTGACTAGCAAAGTTTTTTCTTTTCTACTCTTAAGTCATCCAAAATTCCTTTTTAATTACCTAAGTCAGGGCCTTGGACACTGTTATCAAGTCTCACATCCCACCCCTCCGCTAAGGAAAGAGAGGATTAGCTTTACTTTGTAGTCGACAGATGCTCCAGTTTGGTAGTGATATGTGTAATGTAAGAGTAAGCCGTGGTGTAATTGTGCTGAGAGAAAAGGTAAGAGATGTATTGTGTTGTCAGATCTGTGGGGGGAGTTCCCAAGAGGCTTCGCTTCAGAGGCATGTTCCTAGCGCCTGCCAACCTCTGTTTGTCATGGCCATGTTCATTCATTCGCTCTTAGATCAGTGTTAGGCTGCCTCTCGCTGTCTCATCTGTCTTCTGCAAAGCATATGCATTGGGATATCAAAGAACGTAGGTGGGCGGAGCTAGATCCTCTTTCTGACATCATCATTGTTTGACGTCAACACTCTGTGACATCATTACCATGCTTATGTGAGCGAGCGTGTACGGTTTGTTTTATGCCCAATTCGCAGAATCTCCAAGAATCAATAGTTTCGTGACTAAGATCCTCTGAATTTCTGCCCACATCTTATTCTTCAAGGTTTTGGCTCTGTGCTTTCTACACACCCAGTGATGTTTACTGCTGCGAGCTGACGGCTAAGTCATGCATTATTGACACATGGTGTACTAGTTTGAAACTAATTTGTTGCTGTATGTATGCCTAATAACTGTAAAATCAAAATGTAGCAATGTTCCGACATCCCGTCTTCAAAGGCAGCGTAATGAGCGCAGCGAGAAGTTCAAAGGGAATGCCAAAGTGTTTATATAGAGCAATATAGTGTCCACAGAACTGCTTATTTTAGCCCTGATAGGGAGAGAGTTGATATTTAACATGAAAGGGCTTCTTAAGAGGAGTTTAACAGAAAAAACAGGTTAAAGCTTCTGCTCTGGGCAACAGGGGAAACAGTTAAGCACTCTTCCTATTTACTCCGTCTTTTCTCATGTCGCTCTCTGTTGCCCTCCATCTCTCTCTCTCTCTCTCTCTCTCTCTCTCTCTTCTTTTTCACAAAGCTTTGTGAAGCTGTTTCCCCTGTTGTTATTCCTTGTTTTATTCGATATTTTACACATTTTAATTTATTTTCTCTGTGGTGTACAGGCTGTTTTGTGTCTCTTCATTGATTTTAGAATAAATGAGTAATACTGGATATGTTTGTAAATGTATGAAAAGCGGCACGTAATGAGGAATGAAATTTTCCTCGATCTTTTGAGATAAAAGCGTTCACTGTACTGTGTGAAGATAATGTAGGTTTAAGATGAAAACATAAGAGGGCCTGCAATTGAAGGATTTGGCGGTTGCAATTTTTTGTTGTGCAGCAAAGCTGTTTTGTTTTGCTGATTATGTTATTTTTATAACCTTAATAATTAAAACTATTATTGTAATAAAATAATTTTTTGCTAGACCTTTTTACACTTAAACATAATTGGTACTGATGGAATTTAAGGAATTTAAGGAATTGGAAGGTAACAGGAATTTGTACTGATGAATCGTGTTCAGTAGAGCCAGAGGATTTTTATTGTAAAAAGTAAATAATATGGTGGCTTAAAAGGCTGGAAACAGATCTCAGAAAAAAAAGAGATGGAAACAGATCTCAGGTTCTCACGCTAAGTGAAAACTGTTCTGTGTGCTACACACTCAGTTTGAATCGACATAAGGGCTTGCGATACCAACCACCCACTTGTAGCCCATACTTGAGAGAACCAACAGTCGCTCACGCATATAGACACACACACACTCACACTGTAGCCGTCTTTCCAAATCCACTGTCTTTCTTGAAGGATTTGGGATTAAGGAAGCCCCAGCAGGAAAGAGATGTGTCTATTAGAAATGCCTCGGAAAAGTGGACAGGAGAGGTGAGAGAAAGGAGGGGCGACAGAGAAAAGGAGGGAATAAAAAGAAAAGATTTAAAGAGGAATATCACGCATAGCAGACAGAGAGAGAGGGAGCAACAGAATAAACGCTATACAGCCTCAGGCAAACAGTGAACAATTGCTACTCTGCCTTGTGTGACCCACTGCAACCTTAAACAGCAAATTTTTTTCAGTCAATTAATTTCTGCTGGTTGGAGACGGAGTTCTCACTCAGGGGGCTTATATGTCTCACTGCACAGAAGGGCATTAGTCAGCAATACAGCGCTTCTCCTCAGTGATGGCAAGCACAGAACCATCAACAGAAGCATTATCAAATACACAAAGCGTAACACGTTCTCTTAAACGCAATATCAACACTCAGATATAATATTAAATGGTTATTGAAAGGGGGTTCAGCTTAGGAAATGTATTTGTGATTATTTCAAGCGATTTTTCTCATCTAAGAACCTAGTATTTATATGTGAGTGTGTGTTTGTGTCTGTGTGTGTGTGCTGTAGTTGTATATCCATCTCATGGCACTACACTGTTTAAATCAGATTCTGTCTTTACTATAAAGTAAGAACAGCTCTTTGCTGACAGGCTGTAGGCATTGTGGGTGCTGATTCCTTATTGGACAATAGGGAAAGGTTCACAGTGTGTAAACAGTCAATTCACTTTGAATCCTAAATGGTTGTGTTGGTGAGGCATTAGTGTAAACATATTTCTTGATGTATTAATTAAATGTACATGGGCGTTTTTGACACTGCGTTTTAGAATATTGAATCTGTATCACAGGCCTTATGGCCACGTAAATGCAGTCTAATAAATCTGCTGTCATTAATATTAATCAAACTCCGACACAATCGCACAACCACACAATCAAATCTGTATTGATGTTTTATATTTGAAGTGAGGAAGTGAAGACAGTGTTTTGATGATTTAATAGTATTTTTTAAATGTTTACCTAAATGCTTGATTCTTCTTTTAAATACATAAGTATTTAAAAGTATTTGTTGTATTAAATCATTTCAATGAATTATGTTTAATATGGGGTCAAAAGAAATAATTAAAAGCTATGAAAGTTTTAATTTTAAGTATTATATTTATAATTATGCACAAGTATTGTTTTCAATGACAGCTGTTTTTGGGGTGGAATCGAATTCGGTCGCTTGTGATCAAACTAGATTATCCTGACAATCCTATTGGCCAGCGTTCAGTACCGAAGCCAACGCCCACCAGCCAGTCATTAAGTTAGAGGAGCAGTGATAAAGTTACAAACCCAAGTAAATAGACATGAGAGAGAGAGAGGGGGGAGTGTCTGAGAGGAGTGAAGGAGAGACAGAAACAGCATGAATCATGACTTCAATAAAGATCCCAGCACAGATCAATACAGCCCACAGCGGAGTGAGGACTGACTACAGCCCACACATCATGTATGTGTGTGTGTGTTGTATGGCTGATGCTTTTGTGTATGTGTGTGTGTGTTATATGTTTGATGCTTTGTGTGTGTGTGTGTGTGTGTGTGTAATATGTTTGATGCTTTTGTGTGTGTGTGCTGCTTCAGTGCAGGTTTGCCCTTGCCTCCATGCATGTCATGTGTCTATAAATGTTTGATGAAAGGTGGATGTTTTAAGACCCGAGCAGGTATCTGAGCTCATTCATCTGCAGCAGTGATTCTCAGCCTTCAGGAGTTGGACCCCAGGGGGCAGTTGAGCCGGTTCCAGGGGCACCTAACAGATTTCCATTTAGCTGTTAAACCTGTAAGACACAAAAGACTTTCCAAAAGATAAAATAAGTCAAAAGCTAACTGCAGAGAAAATTGTAGGAATTGTTCACTGAAGAACCGTAAATTTTAAAATTAAGAAGATTCCCAGATGTGGAATTATGCCAATCAAACTAACACATCATATTGTCGCTTTTTAAGGTGGTGGCCGGTTTGGACAGAAACAAAAGGAGAGAGAGTTCTTGTCAGTTTTTGTACAGAACATTCAAAGTAGACTCTGTGGAAGTGTAAGGTAGTGCCTTTTTAATCCTCCCAATAAGTATTATAAGTTCACAATGCGGAGGGTCCGTAGGCCAACTCACTAAACTGTGAATGCATGCAAATCTTTTTTTTACTTGATCGTATATTAGCGTTGTAGTTGGTTGGAAGCTGTTGGATTCCATAGCACTGAAGTCTGTAGCTGCTTTGTTCTATTCTCTGTTTGCTCTTTAAACTCTGTGACCTCATCAGTCTCGTGCCGCAGCCGGAGGCTGGCGGGCGTGAAGGGCTCGCTGGTCCGTGGCCGTCGGGGAGAATGGGGCGTCTCCAGGGATGTGCAGGGACACAACACTGGTCAGTTCTCATTAACACAGAAAGAACCGCTGGGAACAGAGCAGTGGAGAGAACTGTGGCAGTCACCACAACACAGAGTCCTGCTGCTCTGGACGCCGGTGTCTTCAAAAGACTCTATCTTTTTTCTGCTTCACTCGCTTTCGCAGACACATTAGTTCTCCTTTTTCTATTATAATTTGGGTGATATAGGTGAAGGGTGTGTTGTGGTTGTTTTCTTTGTGTGTGTGTGTCTGTCTGTGTTATACACACACACACACACACTGTTCTAGTGCCATGAGTCTAAGAAGAGTTCAGAGTCTTAAACACACCTCACAGTTTCAAACAGATGACAATTTTAAGCACAGGAACGAAGTATCTGTCCGAAACATTTCTAATCTAGTATATTTATTCCAATTTTTTCAACAAGGTGCATTTTCTGGTTTAAATCTTGTTCCCTTAAGTCTTTCTTCCCAATATATTTTTATCTCAGGATTGTGGCTGCAATTCCAGTTCTGTGTGACAATTAGATCAATTTTGTTCTTCGTTCAGCGCACTTGTTTTTTTTCCAAGTGCTTTTTTCAATTAGGTTAGCACGCTCCGTTTAAAAGGAGTTTCTTAAACATATCGCATTACTTTTATGAAGTATGTATTTTTTAACTAGTTAAAAATGAAACTTTTAAGGAAGCCCCGCCCACAGGTGATTATGTCACCCAGGCATTTGCATTAGGCATCCAGTTGTATTGCTGACAAACACAATATAGCCGTCTTTAAAATCCTTTTCTTATGCCTTTTCTGTGCTAAACTATTTTTAGCGCTTTAGAAAGCGTAATTTTGATGAGCCACAGTGAGTTCACAGCATGATGCGGAGCATTTACATTTTAAACCGAGCAGCAATAAATTTGATTGTGACATAAAAATGAGAGATGGATGGATGGAGAAGAGAGAGTCATTGATTTAATTTATTTGTTCTTTACTTTGAGGTATTTTTCTTTGATGAAAATAGTGTGTTTACCCTCCATTTTGATTGTGGCTTTATGACTGGCTGCCCTGCTGATAGGCACCAACTGTTTTTAGACAATGGCTGAGCCCAAGAGAGAGAAAATCAGCAGTCCAAGCCCATGGGGGCATTGCCCAGGTGAGCTGAGCATGCTGGGATACTGACCAACACTAATGTGTCTCCTCTGACTGCCCTGGGCTAACACACACACAGTAATTGTCTAGGGAGTTAGATTGGCCCAGCACAGCACTAAACAGAAGAACAGTTCAGCCCTAGAGAGCGAGAGAGTCAGTAGAAGCAGAGAGGTTTGTGTATTGTTTAGAGGTGACTTCACCAGACTTCTGGGCTTATTCAACAGATACGTTGCCACATGATGTCCAATGGCAGCTTCTGCACTGACACACTTATAAACACCCTTAGAAAATGTGCTTCACAATGCCATAGAACCATTCTGGGCTGTATGGTTCCATAAAGAACCTTTAACATCTGAAAAAGACTGTAAAGAATGATAAGAAATGGTTCTTGTGAAGAACCTTTGATTGAATAGTTCTCTCAGGAGGCAAACATGGTTCTTCTATGGCATGGGTGTGAAGAACCCTTTTTTAATAGTGTAAGAGTGGTTTTCTCTGCAAACTTTCTCACAGCACACAGATTTCTTCTGCCAAAAGCGTCTCTCTCCTCCTCCACTCGCCTCTTCATGTAATTAGTCTGATAATTGTGCCGTAAACGATTTCATCACCTGTTTCAGTGAAGAGCTGGTGATAATAAACAGCTGGAGCGTGTGCCGCGTGTCAGCGGAGATGTGTAGAACGAGAAACGAAATGCGGATGGGTGTAAAGCTGCCCTCCAGACATGTTGGAATGAGCGCGTTTACGAGACGAGCCCACAGAAAGCCATAACTGGCGGTGAGGCGATCTGCGTTTACCTGGAGCGCAAACGTTCAGTCGGAGGCGTGTCCATTAAAGAGGCAGTGGAGACAGATGGGTATTGGTTGTAGTTATAATTGTAAAAGTTAACTGTACTGAGTTAGTTGGTATTCTTTGTGTGTGGCGATGTGCAGAATGACATTTTTAAAATCTGTAGTTAGTTGTTGGGTAAGAGGGCCCTTTTTTTAGCATGCTTATTTAATATATAAAATATGTAAAACATAAAAATAATGTATATGAATATATGTATTACAAAGTAAAAAATAGGCAAATATAACATTTGAAATACAAAATGTATGTGTTTATTTTATTTTGACTAAATTCATTTAAAGGGATTTACAGTTTATCATTTTTTTTCTTTTATCATTTACTCATGCTTGTGTCAGTCCAAACCTGTGTGACGTCTGAGGAAATGCATATGAAAATATTTTATAAATAAAGAAAATACAGACACCTAGTGACTGTATGGACCCCAAACCACTAAGATATTTCTCAAAACATCTTTCTTCTCAAAATAAAAACAGGTTTTGAATGACATGATAAATGATGTATTTTTTGGTGTGTTTCCCTTTAAAAATAGCAGCGTAATTTTAGTCTCTGATGTCATAAGTTTTTCTGTTCTGCTAGGATATTTAGAAGGCGAGCGCAGGAGGGGCTCAGCTTTTCTTCTGGAAGGGAGGTTTATGCAAACGTCTGCCTCTGGTCAGCCAGATGGAGTAGCCAATGAGAAGCGGGTAATGAGAGAGCAAGATGGATAGCTAGCCAGAGCATGTGACTAGCGGAGAGAGAGGAAAAGAGAGCGGGCGAGAGAGGCCTCTTAGGGCTAACGACATTAAGCGCGCTGATGAATCGACACTCATTGAGCTGTATTGACTTCACCTGTGCCGTCTGCCAATATCACAACACCCTTCCCCAGTCATGAGCGCGGCTTTTTTCAATTAAAAGAAATAATTTGATTTTCAGTGCCATGGCCTCTGAGCGAGTGTGGCGGGTGATGGCGTGATTAATGCGTCCGCTTACGATTCGGGTTGCGACCCCAGAACCTCAGCTGGTGTCCTGTGTTCCCCCATCACCTGCTGAGATGGTTTGTGTGGGCCTAAGGTGTGTCTTTAGCTGTCAGTAACTGATGTTTACAGCTCTTCCCACCTCCAGTCAGTGATACGCGTCACGTGACCCTAACAGATCAGTGCAAAACACTGAAAAGATGAGGAGGGGCGGTCGGAGGGAGACGCGTTGATCTGTGGCTTTGAAGGAAATGTCTCTTCTGAAGAGAGATGTAAAATCGATTGTAATGATCACTCCTGACACGCATGTGCTGCTCATTTGCCTCCATTATTTCCCTGTAGTGCCTTAGATGCTGATATTTGCTGCAGATGTAATCTGGTGACGTCTTTTAAAGGTGAACATCTTCTGATTGGGTTGCTGAAACGACCCGCTATAGATCTCATGTAAATGTATGCTTGTCATGATGCTGAATTTGAGATTTTGTAATATATTTTATTAGGGCTGATAATCAATGGTGCTTTCAGAGAGAAATGTTGATTTGATCGTGCTGTCTGTGCTGTTTTAGCATCTTAGCAGTTGATGTGTCTCTCTAGCAGTGAGTTTTATGTCGTGTCTAAAT
This sequence comes from Yasuhikotakia modesta, assembly GCA_036877545.1. Classification (NCBI taxonomy): domain Eukaryota; kingdom Metazoa; phylum Chordata; class Actinopteri; order Cypriniformes; family Botiidae; genus Yasuhikotakia; species Yasuhikotakia modesta. The sequence continues at coordinate 19,522 of JBAJNP010002951.1, read as the reverse complement.
GTGTGCCAAGTTAAAATGCTCTTTTCCGTCATTGGATCATTGTTTGAAAAATTAATGCTTCTGTGAATAGAAGATGTACACAAAGATCTATTTTCACTGACTGTAATAATGCAACATTAATTGTACCGGGCAAATAACGCTGAGTTTGTGTTTAAGCCGCAATCCGTAATGGGCCTAATTTGCATAAAACAGAGGTGTGTCTGAGATGCAAAAATGGACTTCATTTAAATACTCATAACACAGCGTTATTTTAACGCATTTAGCGTCTGTTTAGGCCGGGATGCGTGAGTTAGGATAATAGGATGCAGGCTTATGCATTAAAATACCGCATGCAAAACGGTTTAAAAAATGGCTATACTGTTTACGCAACTGACCCCTGTACATTATGTTTATTAGAGGTTTTCATACTGTATGTGGTTAATAATCAGCTGATGTACTGTTTCTAATGAACCGAGCTTGATACACAGTAGCCCATTTTCACAAGGTCACCTCAGACGTTAAATTAGCATATTCAATGGCTTCAAATATTTAACATCGTGCCTGTAATGCACTGCAGGGTGTTTTAGTCAATAACACACAGAGAGGGGCCGTTGGTCAAACAGACAGGAGAATCTGAGACGTAAAACACAGGACAAGCTCTGTGCGAACGGTTCATAATTTTTGCAGTACAGTTGAAGTGCAAGCAAATGTCTTTCTCTCTCAAATGTGAGGTTTCTTTAATGCACAAGCCAAGCTATTAATTTTGGGTTGTGAGAATGTTCCCCTAACGTTATCATCAGGCAACAGAAACATTCTTTTTTTTGTTCTAGGAATGTTCAAAAGGTATTTTTTAGATATTGTATTAATTGTAATTTTTTAATCTTTATTGTTTCAGAACTACTTGTATAACATTTTTTGTTTTTATAACATTTTGCTAATGCTATAGCCAGAACGTTTTTTGATCAATTTAAAAGAACTTGCAGAGAACATTAGCCAGTGTTCTGAGAACGTTCCTCTGTTAGCTGGGACTGTGTTTGTTTGGGTAGCGTGAAGGGCTTGTGTGTTTCAGTGGATGTGTTGCTCAACTTTGAAATGACAGAAGAGTGACGGACACCGAGCCCTGGGCTTCTGTTTGTCTCCGCTTGCACAAGGTCAGAATGTTTCTTGTCCAAATGTGCACTGAAGCAGCGCAGCTACAAACATGTGCACGCAAACACAGATTCATGGACTCGCTCTTCCTCTCTCTGACTCTCTCACTTGTGCTTTCTCGTGCTCGTACACACATAAATTCACGCGCGGTCCGTGGGGAGCAGGCCAAAATGTCAACCTGAGCGCTACACTGCTGCTTGCGGCATCAGCGCTAGGCTTAATTCACAGCAGCACCTGCTGGTGGAAAGAGGCACAGAAGATACACGGATAACAGAGAGTGAAAGCTGGAGAGATGAGAGGATTCACTACAAAGTCTCATTTCAGGCTGCCTGCATTATTTTCTCCTGGATCTCATACACACACGTTTTCAGCCAATCAGATCGGATCACTTTAGGTCCCGCTTTGAATCGCAAACACTCTGTTGTGCTTAAGTTAAAACAAAATTTTGAAAGTTAAAGAAATTTTAGACATTTTCAAAGCCAAAGAGTTGCAATGAATGAAAAGTCTATTCCCAAATTGAGTTGAGGCTAAATCAAACCTGGTATTGAATTGTCTAGACTTTGTTGCCGTGTGGGAAGTCTTAAAGTTCTTAAAGCAGTTGGATTGTATGAGGAATTGAATCAAAATGATGTCACAGGAAGTCACAGTATAACAGGTGACAGGAAGCTGGTTTTGTTTAGAAAGAGCTTGTTTACACTGAAAGTGACAAAGCAAACGAAAGTATTTTTATTTACAGTTGCAGATTTGTTCAGTTGGATCATTGTCAGCATGATGGGGGTGTGGTCAGTGACGACCAATAAGATTTAAGATTTTTGTTTTCCTCCTCCTGTGACATCCAGTAGGCAAGAGTAAATGAGACAGAGGTTAACATTACTGTAAACAATTTCACTGTATGATCTGTATCTTACACACAATGCAGAAATAATGCATTGAAAAACATGTCAGGAATCGACAGCATTCTAAGTGAGTTTGATTCATGCGTCTGTAATCGTTCAAGCCTGTTGTGATTTGATGTATTACGCGCCGTCGCAATTTATATACAAACGATTTCTCGTGCAGAATGTTAATTTCTAGCAGCCAGAAAACTGATTCCTTGTCAGGGTAGGAAGACATCTTGTTTGTAAACGTTAAATAGGTTCCTCAGAAGCTGTGGCAGGAAACAGGCCTTCAGTGATGTCATCTGCTGGCAGGAGCGTCTGCAGCCGAAGCAGTACAGCGACCCGATGACCTGCAGAGATAAAATCACTGTCAGACTGAATTGGGCTTTAATAGCGAGTCTCAGGTCTGTTACAGCCATATGGAAATACTTATATAATCATACATACATATTCCTATAGCCATACTGGCTCTCCTTTACTGTTTTGTTGATGATGTCCACAGTTGAAGCCTTATGCCACTGTTAGAGTTTGTAACCTTCATTATATCATATTTAATGTACTTGTCACCTATGTTTACCTTATGTAAATGGATCACCACATACATATATTTCTATAGGATTTTCTATAGGGGACTACAACAGTTGTTGTTGTTGTAACATTTTTTCATATAAAAAGTAAAACTTGCTATATGTCAGTCTTTTAAGATTATTTAGACAGCACATGGTGTTCATAGACAGACAGACAGAAAGACAGAGACATGCAGACAGACAGATCTGTGATGAGATCCTCCAAAATAAGATGATAGTAATGACATTACACGTGTTTTGACAATTTTCCATATGTTTCTTAAGAAAAGTGTTGTTGCTATGGTTACCCAATGTGATTGGAATTCCTCTTTGTGTGTGACTTTCAGCTGGGCTACACACTCCAAATTGTAATCTAACTTTTTTGCCTACCGAAATGTTTGGAAAGAAATGTGCTTTTGAGACGCCCCCTAACCTTTTGTTTGCTTCCTCCTGGGAGGGGTGAAGGGAGGGCGCACACGGCCAAACCGGAGCCTGCCAGAAACACAAAGAGAGAAAATTAAGAAAAGACATCGACGGAGTCAGACTGTGATCAGTCATTTTCCGCTGAGAGGCGAGGGGTAATTATCAGTGGCAAACAGGAAACTGTTTTATCAGCAGATTCACACACTGATACACACACACACACACACACACACACACATACTAATCAAGCAATTGACACAACAATTGTGTTCCAACAACAAGTGGCCGTCGTCCGACAGGCCCCCCCCCACCTGCCGCGCCACCATCACGCATTCGGCTTGGCTAATGAACGTCTGAATGTAATTAGAGCGCCGTTTCTCTGAAATTAGACCTGCCATAGCATTAATTATACAATTACTGACACCGGCGACTCAATTGGCCGGCGTGAGGGGAGGGGCTGGAGGCCGGGTGTTTGAACTTTGGACATGGCTTTGATTCATAGTCCAGCCTTTGTGGAAATATCGCCTTTGCCAAGTTAATTTGTAAAGGCCAGCATATTTGGAAAGAGAAAATCAGGCTGACCTTTTCTCATAACAATCCCAGCTTTTGCTCACTCTTTGTCTTTCTCGCCATGCCCCAATCTTTTGTTTTTAGCACTCCTCACGGCGGTTTGTGCTAACCGAGGGCCGTAGCGTTCAATTAATCAACTCTATTAGAGTAAACGAGCGTCAGAATTGTTGTTGGCTTGAATGGATGTTTTTGTCTTCTCTCATTCACTATCAATTCATCTCAAATTAGCTCACTGAAGGAAGAGTAGGAGACTAGGTCTTGTTCAATCATCACAGTTAGCTTTTAATCATCTTTTTTGCATAGCGAGATCTTCGATGTAATGAGTTTCTCCTCAGCAGTCAGAGCTGCAGTGTTTGCAGTAGAGTCACACATCTCTGCTGATGTCTCCAGCCATGATCTCTGTCTGCTTCTGGTTCTCTGGGGAGCAAGGCTCTGCCCAGCTAATGATTTTAGGTTAGAATGTTTCCTTAATGTTTCCATTAAGTTGCAAAAACATTAAAAATGTTATTTTGATGGTTTTGAAACACCTTTGAGATGTTTTGTTGTCTTAACATTTCTGCTTCTTTTAATTATAATTTTTTTAGCCTGTAATGTTTTTAAAAGGTTCAAATAACAACTTAAAAAATAACATTTTTGATATAATGTATAATGTTAAAAACACACTACTAATGTTACTGCGAGAATGTTTGAGAGAACTTTTGTACAACGTTTCCTGTTAGTGCTCTGTAAAGAGGAAGAGCTTATTTCCAGTCGCCCTGGCAGCCCGGAGCTGTCCTGTGGCATCACCTCATCAGTAGGGAAAGCAGTTCTGCTTACAAACTATCCCCAGACTTTTTGGGAAGGTCAAGGGAGAGCTGGATGCTCAGGGACCCTTGTGAGATGTCATCCGTAGTGGCCATTGTCAGGTAATGGACAGCAGCTCACTGTCTCACATCTGACCAGACTTTCCTGGCTGTTCATGCAGAAAGGACCTTGTATGGTTGTCTTTGCGTTCACTGACGGTTGTCCTCCATGTCTTGTTTGCATTTCATAGTTTTTCAAGAATAATCTTTAAACTATTAAAGTCTGTTGCATCAGGTTGTGGTGATACATTGAAAACGGCTATACTGAGTACAATCAGAGCAATGTTGAGGGTTGAGAGTTGAGAGTTGTTGAGACCCTCAGTCATGGTCTCCTGTTAGCCAGACATGTCCAGCCGGGGGTCTGCTTGCATACGATCAGGTGAGAGAGTCTTATAGTCTTCTGCACCTCAGATGTGAAATTTATTACACCATCTTTATGGGACCTTTCAAAATTCCCTGATGAATTTTGGAGGCGTATGAAAGCACTCTCAGACGGCCATTAATATGGTTTTTGTGCGAAACTCCAACCAGTATCTCCTTATGGGATTTTGAGGAAGTGCATTAAAATGCCTTCTTATTCCATTTCCCTATTTAGGAATGCCATTTACATTCCATAAACATTATACTGCCTGGATCTGGCCACAATCTGGCCATGAATCTTGGAATATTTGACATGGTCTGTGTGGTTGGCCAAAAACATTCAATTAATTGAATACATCCAACAGCATCAAATGCATTTTTTCAATTTGACATCATAAACGTTTTCATTCTGTTCCGTGTAATTTGCATGCAAATGTTAATATGAGCACCGGCGACGACAATCTTTAGTGATGTTAGATTACACCCATAAAGTTGTTTTATTATTGAATTATTGCATTTATGTGTTTATTTTTCCTTGCAGTTTGGGAAATAGAACATCTGTTGTTGTTTTTGGGCGCGTGACACCAGCAAACAGAGCGGTCGCGTACGTTCACCCTCGGCGTCATTCGCAGAAAAGGTTCTTTCCTAAAAATAACCGTGAGCAAAATAAATCAAGATTATTTTGTGACTAAATCATTTAAATTTGTTTACAGCCCTGGCTGGTTTCATTAAAAGACTCACAACCCTACAGTATCGACAAATGAGTGTTTGCGAACTAAAATTGTGCTTTTCTAACCAGCTTTGCGGTGGTTTTGTCACAAACCAGTTTTCACACTCTGTTTTTCTTCCCTGCTAGTCTCTGTGTTTAACCCTTTCTCACATGTAGTTCAGATAATGGGTTTAAGGCTCGGCCCTGTTGAAATGGGTCAGTTGATGGCCCATTTTCCCCTGTAGCTCCAGAAAGAAACAGAAGGTGAGGTCAGTAAAGCGGTGGGAGGGGCCGAGGGGATGAGCGGACCCCGGGGAACTGTCCCCGGTTCTGAAGTGCTGAAGCAAGGAATTCATTCACATGGCTTAAGACTTCACCAGCACAAAGAACTGCTCTTACCTCTCTGGTGGCTCCATTGTGTATCTCTTAGTGTTTAGCTCTGGTTTATAATACAGCAGGAGAGAACATTTCAGCCTGGGCGTGTCTCTAACAATGGACCATAACTCTGCCTCGGCTGAGGAGAAGAAAGTGTTAGCAGCTGTACAAAGGCCTATATCTTTTAATGCAGGTATTACCCAGCTAACAGGGATTTAGGTTGTCAGAACATTGCCGTAACGTTTTCATTAAGTAACAGTGGTATTGTTGGAAGTTCAAAGCATCCGACATTGTTAACGTTACTGGTTGGTTTAAGTTCTAAAATGTTATTTAAATGTTCCACCAATAACTTAATAATAACGTTTTTGGTATGTCTATGATATATATATTTTTTTTAGTTAAAACGGTCTAGTAACGCAACAGCAAAAATGCTTCTGATAACTTTGAGAGAACTTTTGGTCGTTGGTCAACATTCTGAGAAAGTTCCCTGTACGCTTGGTATAGTTTGACACTCACAGGTTCTACCAGCCCTGAGCTTCTTGAAGTTTCTTGTAAGGATTGTTTCACAGCGTTCTTCGGCTGTAGTTAATTCAATAACGTGTGAGATGTTCTACCTCAGATCATCAGGTATGTAGGGAGAGAATGAGATTTAGGCTGCATTAGTTTAATGTGGTTTTGTGTGGTACAGGCCTGAACATCAGTTTGCGACGCATGGGATTTGATAAATCAGACTTCCTGCCCCATTGAGGCTTTGAGAAGGCCAGTCAGGCAGACGTACGGACCAATCAAGTGAATGGATATACACAATGTCCGGTTAGCCCCACCCCCACTACTGTAATTTATAGCAGTGTTGTTTTAATAGCAGGGTTCATTCATAAGTGACTATAGCTCTGTGTGATTACATGTACAATTATGTTTAACACACAGTTATCATGTTTCTCAGTCAATTCTTTCATGTTCAGAAACATATAGAGGAATAATTATACTCACTCTTTATTATTATTATAACACAAACAGAACTATATGAATTTATTTTGTGACTAAAAATCCAGTACACACACACACACACATTTATTGTGTATTAAATGTATTAAATTTTATATATTTATATATATTTATATATGTATATGTAGAGTTTAGATTTTAGGTTAAGGGTAGTTAATTTAAAGAATAATTTTTGTATTTACTATATTTTTGATATTTCTAGTCACAAAATAAATCCATACTTCCTTTTGTGTTATTCTGTACCTTTAATGAGTTTACTGTTATTATAAAAAATGGAAAAAATAACCTTTTTTTCCTGTAACTTTTGACCGTATACTGTATTTGTCAATATACAGTCCATTCAGAGGCACCAGAGAGACACTACTGAGAAGTCCTCGTACCTTCTGCTCTCCATCATGTTTCTTCTCACAGTCTTCTGGCAACCTCATGAAATATTTACAGCAGCTTCTTCACAATAAGCAACAGCGTGAGAAGTTCCTCCAGAGCGTTGACCTCCAGAACTCAGGTCTTCTTCCAGAGCTCCAGAGCCTGGCTCATGCATTTGCATGTGTGTATATATAGCAACCACGCTAGTTCATTCAGACGGTATTGGCAAAACTTTAGGGTTCTGTCCTTCTGTTTGTGTGCACTCGTAAACTGGAGAAACTACCCATATGCGGAAGCAGAAGGCCCTGTCGGAGCGATGGAGAGAGAGAGAGATATATAGAGAGAGGAAAATGAAAAAGCGATTGGATGAGAACGTGTTTTGGCTAAAGCCAGATGGTTGATGTATTAGCTCCAGCACCTCAGCCTGTTCCTCCTGCCCTCTAGCTGAGTTTCCACAAACATCGTGGAAGATGCGCCGTTACGTGCGCAAGGGTTTTATGAGCTGTGCAGAGCTACTGTTTTAGCCACGAGCTGTTTACAGTCACCCTGTATCCCATCATAGTTAATTTTACCTCCACCTTTAAAAGCCTCGCAGTCAGAAGTGAGGGAGGAGAAAAGTATAAAAATGCATTTAAAAGATCCTGAGAAGCATAAATGAATAAAACAGATGCGGGGGCTAGGTTTTATTGGAGTGTGCGGTGGTCCGGACTGCTCCTGTGTGATAGGATTTGGACTCAAAAGTGCTGATTTCAAACCCCTTCACTTTGTGGTAAAGCCTCTCCGTCTCGGAGCGGCACAAGTTCTCTGAAGGATTTTTTCCAGAAGCTCTTTGGTTCCTCCGCTGAATGGGGCTCCGATACAGTCCTTACCGGGCCTGGACCATCTGCCTTTAATTGATGAAGCACCTTATCAAGTTGCCTGTACTTCTATTTTAAACCACAGCTGAGAAAATCATTTCAATTTAATTAAATAAAAAGAATATCATTAAATTTCTAATGATGATTGATGTATGAATAACGGTAACATTTAGGAAATATCAAACAATTAGGCCTCAGGCAGCTGGTGAAATTGTCCTTCTACGTGCCGTTTTATGCAAGCGATACATTTATTTATTTGTTTTTAACACAACCAGGACGTGTCCATCAACCAACCTTGTAGTCAGCGCATCAAAACAGCGTAAATTTAATTTTGCTTGTTTCTCACTCCTGCTAAATGATAACCTCTTTCACCGTCTCTGTTCAGAAAGCTGTCAGAAACACATTTACACACACACACATACACATAACCTCCTCACTCCTGGCTGTCTTATTTTCTTGTTTTTCTCCATTGGCGCTAAAACAAATGGCAACAGAGAGCACCCAGAGAAAGGCTGAAAAGTTGACATTTAAGTGAAATGGGGCCCAAATGGGCCGGTGGGATACAGTAATGATGTTAGAAAGGCTGGGACTCAAAAAGAAGATTTATGGGCTCTGCAAGCCCATCATATTTTAGCCGTCAGTGTGCGCTGTGGGTGGTTTATGTGGGCTTGAGGGCTTTCTGTTGAGCCCATCACTTGAGGCCTTTTGTGACTTAGTGACATGCAGTGTGGGGCCGCAGACATGGGCTCTAATAGTGACGCCAGCAGCAGCAGTACAGTTCAGTCACAGAGTCTATTTTACTTGCTGTATTTGTGCCGCATCAATTATTTTATCCCTGAAGTAATAATGTCAAAAGTATTGGTACTCCAGCACCAAATTGATAAAAACTAATGATACCAGTTTTTCTGGAAAATCTGTCATGCCAAGTTCTGCTAAACTCCATTTGGTACCCGAGTGATTTCGGAGTGACAGGTGGCTGTTTTTGAACTCTTGCTCATGTAGACAGTAACATTACTTGCAATAATGCCACTGCATGTGCCAATTTATCAACTGTTCTTTTTCTGTTTAAATATATTTAATATCTGTGTGCTAAACCCAATATTGTGTGTGTGTGTGCATGTGTGTATGTGTACGCGTGTGTGTGTGTATGTGTATGTGTGTGCGTGTGTGTGTGCGCCTGTTGTTTATGTGTGTGTGTGTACAGAGAGAGATGATACCCTGCAGAATGTTTGTTTTTGGAAAACACAGGACTAAGGGACTGAAAACTCTTTTTACAGCTCTTATGTTTAATTATCTCTTTATTCTGTGGTTAAATATCTCGCTTCTCACTAGCCAATAATATCTGTTAGTGCTGCCCTCTAACTCTCAGTCTTTTATTCTCTAGTTTTCATTTCACTTACATCTCTGTTCACAGCTCAGCTTCTCTGTCTTTGTTTTTGAATGTTCCCCGCTGTGCTGTAGAATAATTGACAAGCGTGATTGGTCGATGTGTCTGTGTTCATTTGCCCAGCACTTTGTCTGTTTTAATCATGTCTTTAATTGGCAGTGGAATGGGCAATGAATGGCAGTGGATAGACAGTGAGAAGCGTAGCATTGCCTTATCCCCCTGAATCTTATCCCCCGGGGGGCTTCGTGATGGAACAGAGGTGTTTGTCAGCTGCTAGATTAGGTAGAGATCTGGCAACCTGCACCGAAGTCTCAAAGTAGATTCTGGGCCCCCTTTTAAGGCTTTTGGCAAGATTTGCACTATTAAATTGTTAATACCAGTTTGGTTTGGCAGGCTGCCTTTTTGTTTAATGCTGGCTGTATTCATCGTCATTATCCTTCCCTGCTAACAATTGTAGGTTGTAAGAACGTTTACTTAACGTCTCCGTTGCATAACAAAAAATGTTTTTGTATTGCAAAATAACATTAAAATGTTATTCTGAAAGTTCTAGGCAGTTTGTTCTGTTTTTTAGATGTTGTAAAGTATGTTAACATAATACAAAAGTTATTTAGAAATTTTGTTAATTTTGTTGTTTTTGTTAATATTTTAAAATATTCCACATTACGCAAACAATTTAAAAACATCACTTTTGGTACATGATATATGTGTTTAAAAATTCCTACTAACGTTAAAAGTTTTGGGTTAACTTGGAGAGAACTTAAGCGATCTTTCTAAGAACGTTTTCTGTTAACCAAGATGCTAATGTGACTGAAACAGACCAGTAATGAAACGTGTTGTTCTGGAGCTTAGCAGTCAGACACTTGAGGAGAAGGAATTTGACTAAACATTTGTGAACATGTTCGTTGTGATAAACATAGCTCGACCCCGACACGAGAGGAACCGCGGAAGAGGATATGAGAGGATTCAATCTGATGCAAATCTAATGAGACACAGAAAGTCAGAGTTAGAGGAATATTTCCCTTGTAAATGCAATAACTCCGAAATGAAATGTATGAACGTCTCATTTGCTGTATCTGCGGTCTGATTAGTGTCAACAGAAGCGCAGGCATGTCTCTGCCCTCTCATTCACACGGCCTGAGAAATGACGTGTAGCTCGTGTAAGTAAGTCATAACAAGGAGAAGCATGGATACAATTTAAAAAATCATTTCCTGGGAGAATCCTGACACTGTTTTAAATAGGGCCAGAATACAAAAATATGGATTTTCTCTTGGAATCAGAACAGTGCCAGACAGAGCCAACTGTGAGAGGGTGTGTAATTTCCCAGGCCAAAATTACAAATAATTTTACAAATATATTTCATTGGAAAAAAAACATGCCATAATAATAGCAATTTTCCCTCCCTTCTTAAATTATTCTGTAATCTTTTCAGTCTAGCTCAAGTTCAGTCTTTTCCCAGTCTTCTCTCTGTTTGCATACTGCTCAGTTCCAGCACACTCTTCACTCCCAGCACACTCCTCACTCCCTGCACACACATCACTTCCAGCACACACATCACTTCCAGCACACTCAGTTGTAAGACAATCATTGCTCTGAATTTATACTTTGCACCACTGTTTTCACTCAGCTGCAAACTCTTTATCATAAATATCTGAGCAAAAGAAATATTAAGTTCAATCTTGTTTGTGCAATATCTGTGCAGTTACAAGAGTGACATATTACCCAGCTTTTGGTGTTATTCCCACGTGAAAGCAGCAGTTTGTGTTGAGCACATCGTTTACAATTCACAACAATCTTTCGGTGTTCCCCACGCTCCTGTTCACCCTCTCCATCATTAATTTTTACTGGTGGAAAATGAATTTTAACTGGTGGAACTGAATGTACCTGCTTATTAGCAGGAAATGTTAACACCATGCTGACACTGTTTGAAAAATTGTTTCTTTCACTCATGACTAGCCAAGCTCTCTCTGTCTCTCTCTCCTCTCTCACACACACACTCTCTCTCTCTCTCTCTCTCCCACAGAGCGCTAATGTCTCACAGTTTACGTGCAAATCACATTTGTTCCCTAAATTGCTCATTACTGACGATACAGCTTGCGTAAGTAGGTGTGTGCTTGTGTGTTCTTATGTCGGAGATTCCTCGCTGATAGAGACACGATGCCCTCTTTAAATCAACAAGCACTGTGTGTGTGTTCAGTAGACCAATTAGGAGTCATTCATTTGCTAATGGCAGCCCTACAGAGGTCTCAACAGCTCCTAAAGGCTCACATGCCCTCAGATGACAGGCGTTAACTCCACACGGCTCAGCTGAACCCTTTACTCGTCCTCTGCCCACTCAGCACATACACGCCTCTGCCTCCCCTAGTTAAAAAAAATCTAATTGAATTCATTATTTCTTGTTTTATGACTTAGACTGCAAGTTTAATTTGCACAGTAAAAAGGCACCACCCGCTCTCCGGCCCACTGCAGCCCCCAGAACGGTCGTGTTTTCCCTGTTCCCTGATCTGTCCGTGATGTGGCAGTCATTTTAATGACCCTAAATGCTACAGTGGTGATGTTATTACCAGGCACTCAGTTTGGGAAAGTTTGAATTATTTTAAACATAGCATTCTTCAGTGGAAGTGTTCCTTTTTTATGGAATCACTATTTGCCATGCCATGCCGTCTCCAACACTGGTGTGGTATGTGGAAGTATGCAAATACATAGACTGAGAGGCAAGTGAACATCCTATCATTGCATAGATCCCATGCAATGATTGGATGAATATGTTTTGAAACTTTAGTGATTTCTGTTAGGATGTGAAGAGACTTTAAACCAGCATAACAAAAAATGTTTCTGGAAAAATATCGCCTACCCTGCCTTTTGTAATTGTGTTTGCAAGATTGAGGGAAATAAGGGAAATAATGGCAATTTTATAAATACAAAGCGATAATTCGGTCTGGTTTGATTGCGGATCTTGTCTGAATAGATGCAGGTTTTTGCACTGAGGTGACAGTGTTTGTTAAATTCAGTGTTTTGTTTTGCAGTTTGTGTGTTTTTGAGGAAATTAGAGATGTTTGGAGCTCTTCCTCTGCCCTGGCAGTGCTGGTCTGCAGACGTAGCCCGTAGGTCTCCAGCTTTTGGCCCTTATGCAGATCACTGCAGGGTGAGACTGAGGAGTCTTCTGGCAAACTGACCCACTCACCCATGTTTTGCTCCAGGGCCCGAATCTCTGTATTTAAATCTCTTTCCTTCTCAGTTCAGCCAGGCAGTCTTTCATTGCTCTTGGCTTCACTGCTAGCTATGAAATGGGCGCATCAAGCACAAACTGCCTGGCTAACAGTTATAGGTTGCAGGAACATTCTCTAACATTTCTGTTAAGTTAGAAAAACATTACAAATGTTATTTTAAATGTTCTAGAAATGTTCAAAACTTTATCAAATGTTAAAGTTCTGTTTATTTAAGCAGAACTGTAAGAACATTATTGAAACTTTAACATTTTTTAAGCATTCTATTACCAACTTCAAAATAATGTTTTTAATATATGATATATAACATTAAACAAGCTATGCTAACATTACTGCAAAGAAACATTTTAGAAAAAACTTTTAGAGAACGTTAGACATAATTTTGAGAATGTTCCCTGTTAGCATGCTAACCTTCTGCCCCCGCCAATGGAACAGGAATAGCAAACTAGCCATAAGTAAGACTCAGCCTCTCACGCAGTTGCTCTGGCAGTCTGTGAGTATTTCTCCAGGACTCTGAATGAGAATAAACTCGCTGGTTTTCGCAGGAGACGCAGCATGGGTTGTATTTTGAGGAAACTGGTGTTTTTCACCACTGGGTCCTGACAGTGTAGGAGGGCATATAATGGCACAGTGTGTTTCCATGCCCAGGGAAATCAACCAACTAGTGGGAGCTTGAGGATACATTTCTAGCCAGCGAGTGTTTCGCCACAGGTCTTCCTCTGCTTTCATTTGATGGTGTGGACATATAAATAGACTGCGGCTCGTAAACCATGATGACTCGCAGCCAGACACAGCAGTTGTAAATTCATGTCGTGATGATGTCAGGCAAAGATGAAATCTAATGCAACATGCATTTAAACACGTCGACACTGTAAACGCGTCAGCCCTGACGGTAACGACGCATAAAGATGAAAGTAAAATATAAACAGTAGCGTGGTCAGTTGTGAGGTGAGAGGTGTGTGTGTGCGCGCAAAAGAAATATACTTTGCTATACATACTTGCTGTATATACATGTATATAGCTAGTTTGCTATATATATGTTTGTGTGTGTGTGTGTACACACACCTGTTAGAGTTAATAGACTAATAGATTTTAATGATTCGTTGGGTGGCTTGCATGAGTTTTGCATGTGTAATCTGTTTGGTAAACAGGTCAGTTGTAAACAATGACAAGTGCTCATTCTGCAACTATGAACATTGGTAGCTTTGAGATAAACACAGGAAGTGCTTTTAAACCAACTGAAATAACTGCTTTCAAAGGGAAGTAGAGAAAAAGTTACTTCTATAAACCAAAGACGAAGGGTTGAAACAGTGGGAGGAACGGAGAGAGAGAGAGTGATTGTGAAGGAGATATAGTTCTCCTAGCAGACCGTGTGTTTATGTGTTTGGCTGTAAAGTTGTGTTTTCAGCTGTATGGATTACAGGCCGGTTTCTCTCTGGAGTCTTTTATGGTACAGTACTCAATTTGTGCTTTCTTTATCAGTCACAGGGGCTGCGTGTGCTGACAGCGTGTTTCAACAATGTGTGTGCGTTTCCTTCTTTATTCTGCAGAAGGACAGGCTTTAGTTTTAAACACATGCCCGGCACGTCCGGTCGGCTGCAGGCCAGCAGAGGAAATAAAAAGGTGGTGAGACAAAAAGCTTCCTATGGCTCCAGGCTACAGCTGAGGCAGCCACACAGGAATTCAAAATATTGTTGTCCTCCAAGCATCTATTCTCTCAACCCCACCCGCCCCCCCAGCCTTCAAACACCCACAAAACGCACACACCACACGCTCCAACAACGTCTCCCTCTGGACAGGGCGGCCCCTTTTTCCTCTCCGGCTTCCCTGTGTGAGAAATGATGATGTCGGTTTCTTGTTGTCACCTCGCTGTCCTTTGACTGCTCCCCATTTGCATACGCTGTGTTGTTGCCCGGCGATATATGGGGCAGCTTTAAGAAAACCGTGCTTTGGTGCGAGGCCCCTGCCGTACGGCAGGCATAGAATCGTAAGTGTCAGTGATAGACTGGGCGATATAAATAGCCGCAGTGATGGCAGGATAATGCATGGAGCTTTCTCCTCGCCGCCGCCGCTCCGGACTGGCAGGGGGACGGGGGGAAAATCGGGCCGTGGATCTTTTTTCAGGTCACTCCCAAAACCTCCTGGAGGTGCAGGAAGGGCCCTTGATTAATTATGATCGTCATCATCATCATCATCTTCAGAGGGAACATAAATCAGTCGGACGTCGGTGGGGTTGTGGGGGAAGGGGGCGCTGGGCGAGCCTTGTAGGCTGTCGAATGGTTGTCAGTTTTTATTGCGTTTGATTTAATACACCGTCTCATGACAGCCGCCCCCTGGTGAAAGATTCAGCTCTGTCTTGTCAGTGAAATGGCAGCTGATCTGACTGGCAGTGCGCTGGAGTCACTGTTAAAGCAGAGCTGGAGCTGGTATGAGATGGTTCGGTGTCTCACGTGATCTCGTTCATTACACTGGCTCTCTGTTAACTACTGTCAGCCTTTAAACGTGTGAGATGATGGGAAATAGCACCAAAGGTGTGATGATGTGATTGTACCTGGACAGTTAAAGAAATAGCACAGACAGAGCTGTCAGAACAGTTTTTCCGTAAATTGGCTAATTAAATGGCTTAATTTAACTTCTGGGAAATTAAGCGGTTAAAATGACCAATATTAATGACACTTTCACACAGTCATTGAGACTCACCTCAGAGTTATTTATATATGTTAGTTAGAGGCTTCATTCCTGGTGGAATTAGTTTAGAAATCTCTCTTTGTCCTCTATCTCTCTCTCTTTTCTTCTACTTCATGGTTTTCTCTGTGTTTTTTGATGTAATGCTTTACTGCAGTGGACATCTGTAGCAGCCCGAATGTGGAACCGTTAAGAAAATTACTGTGTGTGTGTATGTGTGTGTGTTTGCTTAATCATATATTGGGGACAAATGTTTAATTTATTATTTTTTATGGATTTAGTTTATGTTAAACTAAATCCAGCAAAACCTGACAAATCTGAGCAAAGCATCCTTTTGGGGACGTCCTCATTTTTTAAAACACTATTAAAACCTTTTTAAATTGTAAAAATGCATTGGTTAAACTTTAACTTGCTGTGTATAGAAGCAGCGTAAGTCTATAGCATGTCCCTATTTCGATATATAAGTAACCGTGTGCGTGTGTGTGCGTGCATGTGTGTGTGTATGTGAGAGAGAGAGAGAGAGAGAGGGAGAGGGAGAGATGTATACCCCGCCGTTTTTTGCATCGCTCTGACTGTTATGAATATATGTACACAGCTAAAGCTGCCTGCGGATTTGTCTTTATAAAAACTCTTTGACATGTCGTCTGCGGGAAACACTTCATTTATTCCACTTGTGTAGATTAAGGCTGGCATTACTGGTAAGGTCACACCATGAATCATTGTTACCTTGACACCGGTGCTCTGTCGAGCGTGGCCGGGCGGGCGGCTGGGCGGGCGAGCGAGCGGGCGTCAAGCCGCAGAGGCTGAGGGAAATATCCATCAACACCCCCATTTCCTGCTTCCACGCAGGACAACACAAGGTCTCCTAGTGGCCATCAGGGTGTCAGTGGATGGTACTTCTAATAATCTGGTATGAAAACACATATTTTCTCCAGTGTATTGAATGCCATGCATGCTTGATAATCCAGCTTTCTGTGGATTGTTATATTTGCCTCTCTCTGTCTCTCTCTCTCTCACACACACACACAGTCCCTCCACCTCTCACATCTGTCACAGACATGCACACACACTTTCATTATTAGTTTTCTCGTGACGCTCAACAGATTTGTCAGAGTAACTCAATCTAGGGCTACTGAAAAATGATGAGCTACAGTTATTTTAAAACTTTGCAGATATTCTCAGAGCATGACTGCCACTGAACCGTAATGAGTGTGTTTTAGTGGTGATCTCATTCCATTCAGGGTGAGTGGGAGTTTTTTTCCAGCCCTGGTTACAGAGTTGAACCGTGAGCCCTGCCTGTAAACACCTCACCAGGTACTGTCAAAAAACTCCAGTACAACTTTTATTAACATATTTAGGATGTGAAGAGACCAGCAGAACAAAAATGTTTCTGAAATAAATCACCTACCCTGACATTAATAACAAAAACAATATGAAATGTTTTTTTGAACCTAGGTTAGAAGAGTTTAGCGGTTTGGTCCCGGGTTCGAGTTCTGCAGGGAGTGTCTGATATCACAAACAAAAACTGGTAAAAGTAAAGCAATACATCTAGCAAGTTTAAGTTTCAGTGATTTTTACCACAGTTAAGCACTGAACAGTGGTCAAATACTGTAACACAGTGTCGAGTGACTTATTGATTTCATAAAACGGCAACAATAGCAACAGGATTAAAGGCGCCAACGTGCGGTCATGTGATTTTGTGTTCGTTTATGCACTTTTCTGTAATAGCTTTCACCGTTGGCACAACCAATCAGATTTAAGATCTGAAACTAATCCGTTCTGTAACAAATGTTATGTTTTGTCATTTCTGACGTAACACCCCGAGTCTGACTTCATTAGTTAGTGTTGTGTGTTACACAGAACGTCAGAGGTGGTGGTTTAGTAAAAGTGAGGCCGGCTGGGGTTTCACTGAGCTCATATTGAGGATTTGATAGACTTTGCTTTCTTCTTTCTGTGCATGATCATAGAGGACTGTGTTCTCATTATCACAGCTCCAGTCAAGCAGAGGACTGCCCTTGCATTGTGTGAGGCTGAGACTCTTTGTGGTAATTCTTTGAAGGGTCATTAGCCTCCTCTATAGCCCAGCCAATAAAGAGAGAGGGGAATTAATGCCAAAGCACACATCATATATATCGCGTGTGCATGCGTGTGCAGGAGAGAGCGAGACAGAGCTAATGTGGATGAAAGAAACATGGGTAATGTGTTTGTGGGGGTTCGCTAAGAATGAATGGCGACTGGTGATTAAACAACGTGGTTAAACAAAGCTGTCTGCATTGTTTTAGCCCCGAATGTGTTAAAGATTATGCAAATCGGGTAACAGCACAGACACACCCACCAAATCTGGGCTAATTTGTGTGATTTTTGAAAGCAAGGCTATGGAGGATTATCACAATCTTCCGTACTGTACAGACTTTACCGTAATGCAAACGCATGAATCTGTACGTGCACAAAAACGTAATTTAAATGTTCCATTTACCATCTGCTAATTTCACTAAAACCAGGTATTTTCCTGAGAAAAGATAACAGTGACTGAATAATGCGACGCAGCACTATTACGTCGCATTACTGTGCAGTTGGGCAGGTTTGTGAGTAAGACTCAGGTTTTTATGCTGCACAATAACATGTAAAAGTGCAGTTTAGTAAATTCTCCCATGTGTCTTGGCCTCTGTGTGCAGAACTTCCCCAGCCTCCCATCATGCCACTGGCTTGTATCTTTTTCACTGGCAGTTGTGAGAAGATTTATCCGTCTTTTACAGCGGTGAGGAGTGCACTCGTAACTCATGAATGAACTCCATAACACTCACTCAGAGTCCTGCACAATCCTGCACATCTCCTGCCATCAATCAGCCTCTCTCTCTCTCTCTCTCTCTCTCTCTACCTCCTATTCTCTCTTTCTTCCTCTCTCTCTCTACCACCTATTCTCTCTCTCTGTCTCCCTCTACCTCATATTCTCCCATTCTTCCTCTCTCTCCCTCTCTCTCTCTGTCTCTCTGTCCTCGCTCTCGCTCTACCTCCTATTCTCTCTCTCTTTCTTCCTCTCTCTATATGACCTATTCTCTCTCCCTCTCTCTCTCTCTTTCTCACCTTCTCTCTTTCCCCTTCTCTCTCTCTCTCTCTCTCTCTCTCCNCCCCTTCTCTCTCTCTCTCTCTCTCTCTCCCCCCTTGCTATCTACCTGTTTTCCATTCATTCTTTCTATTGCTCATTCTCTCACTATCTCCCTCTCACTTTCCTTCCTATCTCTCTCTCTCCCCCCAGCCTCCTGTCAATAGTCATCTCATCCTGGGATATAGAAAATGTAATTCTCAATGGAACTGATACAAAAGCCAGAATCAGGAGTTCTTGTTGATTTAATGTAACATGAAAATAATTTCTCTGCAGATGGATTCTGGGAGAAAATTCTGAGCTGATTGAATTATCATATTGATGGAAATGGATATCATACGTTAAATATTGGTTTAGGATCCTTGAAAATACTTTAATGCTCACACGACACATTCAAACACAATGAAACATCTAGAAGCTCCAAAGAAGAATATTTTAGAGGTGACACAATCGCTGTGTGTGTGAGTGTGTGTGTGTGTGTGTGTGCGAGCAGAGGAGGTCAAATTGCATTAGCAGATAAATCTATGCACTAGAAAAGCTTCACAGTCGTCTCCTCCCCTCCTTGTGAAGAGTGAGGGGTCTGTCATGACTGATTTGGTAATAAAATGAGAAAATTCTGTTGAGTCAGCTACAGTGCTTCCATTCCACCTGCTCCTCTGTCACCTCACACACACACACACACACCAGATGTTCAGTTTGGTGTTTTTGAGGCAGTGAGGTACAAAGAGGTTGAGGTTGTTTAGCCTGCTGTATTCTCTTTACTCACTGTATAGAAACATTGCAGTTACAGTTTCAGCCACATACAGGAAACAAGGACGTTACATGAAAACGACTTCTGTTTTTTCAGTCCTGTGATATTCATTTTTATTTATTTATTATTAATGACAGGTGATTTTTATTGTAATTGTTTTCAGTAATAATGAGCATCATTTTAACTAAACTCAGTATTTATAAAAAGACGTAATGCGTTTAAACAAGGTTTGTTTATTTTGTGCAGTAATATATACAGTGATTCATGTATGTGAGTTCTTTTCACTTTTGTT
>JBAJNP010002950.1:0-43342 GCA_036877545.1 Yasuhikotakia modesta | reverse complement strand
GTGACAGGGGGCGGTGTGGAGTACGGCTCAACAACTCTCTCTCCAACAGGCACGAGGAACACACTCGCTTCAGACTGAGGAAAATCTGTGTGTACAAACATGATGGTAAGGATTCATGTGTGACTCGTCATCTACTAATAACTTAACATAATAACATAAGAAGCAATGCACTTACTAGCTGTGTCCTCTGTTCTCTCTTTCCTCTCAGATCCAGTCAGAGATTCAGCTGATCTGAGATCTGTGTCCCGCTCACGGACACTGATGCTCTCTCGCCTCTGGGGATATGGAGCAGACAATTGACAACGTCTTCTGTGTACAGTATTTAAACATCTCCTCTCTCCTCTGGACACCTCACAGCAGGTGTTTATGGGCAGAGTGAGCCGCCCTGGAGGAGCCTCACGTAGACCGAAGCTCTTTTCTGTCAGACTGTCTGGTTGAATCCATCTCTTCTTACTGCAGGTGGGGCCATGAGTGTTTGGTTCTGTCACAACACCTGGACTAACCTGGAAGATGTCCTTACTAAAGCAGACACCAACAGGTGGAACATTCCGTCTCTGTGCTGATGGCTCAGCAGAGCGGCTGTTGGCTTTTAAGGAATCAAGCTTCTTATTACTGAAGACGCCTCTCAGCCGCTTAAAATCTTGTGGTGGCAGTTTATCTACATGACAGTCTCTAAATTCAGAACAGAAAGACATGAATCAGATTCTGTTTCATGTCTTTGAAATCTTCAGTGTATCAGACACAACAAAACCTAAATACCAAACTCACTCGCTTAATTCTGGCTCCTGAGATGGGACGCAAACGTACTGGTTTGTTCTTTCTGTTAATAAATGAAGTTGAGCGCTCTCTGGTCTTTCCACCTGACAGCTGGATGAATATTTGATTTGAAGAACAGATTTTAAAAGACAGACATCCCAGCTTAGAATTTTAGGTGGTAAAAACGTTTCCATTGGGTAACTTGTTAAAAATGTTTAACGTTCGAGGTATGTTTAAAATGAACCTTCTACTAATGTAGAAGTTAATTTTTGGTAACAGAGAATATTAGCTAAAGTGGAACTGAACTGCTGTAGCAATCAGTTTTCAGTGTAAATAGTTAACTGTACATTTTACAGCCCTTCCAGAATTTACTCACCCGTTTTTCCCTGAGACCAGATTCTCACTTCTGATCATTTGCTGAGACAGTGTGAACTGTCTGCTACACAAAACTACAATTTACAAAACAGATTTTCAGCTCTATAACTCTCAATACAAGCGCACAGTTAGTTACAACGTATTATCACCGTTTTCTCTGAACCTATTTAGATCTCAGCTTCTAGCATAACATCTAAATAAATGATGTTATGGTAACGTTTTTATTCTAACTCACTAGCTGTGCCTCTGTCAGCTGCGTGCGGATGCTGCAGATAAAGGGCTTCCAGAACGATCCGTCCCGCTGCAGAGAGAGACTCTGTATTCTGTCCCCTACAGACGTAATTCTCCATCTCACCTCAAACCTGTGGACACACAACAACAGATGCAAATATAACAACTGGCTTTTTTCACTTCAATCAAAACATTATTACTGTCTGTTTGTCAGTAATTCATCACTGAATTACTGTGAGACTAAAATCATAATGCTTTAAAGTACAGCATTAAAAACGTTTAAATACAAAGTTTCACCACAATAAACACAACATCACAAACACAGAGTTTTGAAATGTTTATTAACCAAATAACATACAAGGAACATTGAACAGTTTACAGGTGTGACACAAATGTAAACTCAGGTCAGTAGGTGCTAAAGTAATAACAGTGTATTTGAATATAAGAATATTTAAGCTGAAACCTTTAGAATAACAGAACCACAGCACAGACTTGACACTGGTCTGGGTACAGAAGAGCATGTTATTATTTCACTATGTTTGCAGCAGTATTTTTCTTCGTGACAGTAGATGTAAATAACTTCCTGTCCTACACGACTGCAGCTCGAACTTCCATATCTTTCACTGCTTTGCTGAGCAGCCTTGGGTCCAGATGGAAGAACACATACAGTTCCCTCTCTCTCCTCAGGGTGGCGCTGCGCTCCAGTCTCGCTCGTTTGGCCTTCAGGTCTCCAACCACGTCCTGAAGCTGCGTGTACAGAGTCTTCTGTTTGACCTCCAGCTCCTCTAGAACTTTTGTGAGCTCCTGAAACAAAGAGAGTGAGTGAAGGAGAGAAAGACACACAGAAAAACTACATACAGTAAGTTTACATACTTGTCTTCAGTCAAACAGTCAAAAGTCAAACAGACAGAAAACAGATAGTTTCAAATAAAAACAATTATCAGAATAAAATGGGGAGATTAAAATAAAGCCTACAGAAGATGTTTATCTGCACTGCAATAGCGGATATTGTGTCACTTCACCGTTATGTCTCACAACACCAGAAAATAACAACTGTGCAGACAAACAGTGACCCACATTATTAATGACAAATGGCAGAGAAGTTAAAGAGAAACTTCCTAAATTAATCTGCTCACGTTTCTCGTGATGCGGCGGAAGCGGCGGTGAGGGTGAGACAGAGGAACACCAGACATACCTGTGCGTGAGGGCAGAGCTCCAGTGCAGGTGTGACTCTAGAACATACCTGCGGCCTCAAGAGAGGCTGCACAATGTCGGAGAATGCCACCTGATCAAGCACGTCTCGATCGCGCTCTAACCGAGCACCAGTGTACGTCTGCTCTCGTCTGCCACCGTCCAGCGCCTCCTGTATACTGGCTACCTCCCCCTGTAGACCAGAGGCCGCTACTTCCAGCCTCCCGTATGTTTGGAACGGATCCTCTTGCTCCTGGGAGGCTTTACCCAACTCAAGAATCTGCAGCAGTCTAAAGGATAAACACAGAACATGGTAAATTCCTAAAATTTCAGGTGAAATTTGTGCACATCTTTCATTTTACATTTATACTGGTATGTTAATTGAGACCAGTATTATTGCACTTTGCTTAGTTGTTTTTTGCTCTAATTGCTTCTATTGTTTTCCCAACTTTGTAAGTTGCGTTGGATAAAAGACTCTGCTAAATGACTAAATGTAAATGTACTGATGCATTAAAGCAACGCAGTGCTCTACCCGTGTGTGTTACCTGCTGAAGGCTGCATCCTTGGAGCTAATGACCTGTTGTTTGGCGTTAGGACCCAGGTAGGGATTCTGAGTCAGGTGTGGTTGCGTCAGAGCACGTTCTCTCTGAGCCGCTTCTTCTGCCGTCTGTTCCAGCCTCTGCACCATTTTCTCCAGCTGCTCCTTCACCGTCTTCCCCATGAGACGCTCTGCATCCTGGGCCAGACGCACAAGTTCAAAGGAGACCTTCTGACGGAGCAGCTGGTCACAAACTTCAGCCTGTCTGGAGGTGCAGTAGTTTTGTCTGGCCGCCTGAAGAGCGAGGTCACCGCGCACCACAGGAATATTAAGGAGCCGCGCACAATCTCGTAATGCCAGGCGGACCGGGTCCAACATTAGAGACTGAATTTCAGACTGAATGGAGAGAACCTCAGAGCGAAGATCAGCCTCAAGGCTGTTCACCTTAGAGTAGCAGAGAGGCTACAACAGAAACAATGACAAACTTTTCAACAATCTAGAAAGAAAAAACCCACAAATTATGTCATTCTCATTAATAGCCAATTTAGATTTAAATCCAAGTTTGTTTTTCCAGTTTTCTTACAATAAATAACCAATTGAAAATAGTTTTACATAACAAGGCTTATATTAAAATATAAATAAACAGAATTTAAGCACAAACTAAAACAAGCTACGTTCACCTCTGTGGCGCTGATAAGTTTCTGGTTGAGCCACTCTTTTGCTGCTTTGTCTCCGTGTTCCTCTGCCCTCTCCTTCACCAGCTGCTGCTGAGACACCATGTACGCCCACTGCAGGCGAGCCATCTCCTTTCTTCTCGCCTCCAGCTGTACCTCATCCTCTTCTTCCTCACTCTCACTGCAGGAGCTCAGATTGGTCAGCTGGCAGTGTTTTGAGGCTGACATCTCCATCGTGTCTGAGATTCCCCTGAAGAACCGGCGCTGGGTGTAGGCAGTTAACACTCTGGTTAACTGCTCCTGCTGATGGAGGAACGGCTCCAGAGACAGCTGGGAGAGAAGAACTGGAGCTCCTGGTCGAGGAGCTGAACATGGAGTAGCTCCATCTTTACTTCCTTGGGAACTGATGTTGGTGTGGAAAAGATCTGCCAGTTTGGTGGCCTCCTTTGTCAGGTTCTCCACTGCAGAGTTTGAACACGCATTTTCAGTTGCCAGGGCAGAGGTGGCCTCCTTTATCACATCGCCTCCTTCCTGGAGCAGTGCTTGGGATGCAGAAGAGTTTGCGCTCCAGCTGGTTGCCAACATCTGGAGCTTGTTGAGTCTGCGTTGCTTTAGCTGCTTCTCCTTGCAAAGAGCTTGCAGTTCTGTCTCAAGGTCTTCAACCGATACATCTTCATCTCCACCCAGCACAGAAGAACCCTGTGAGCCGTCCAGAGGGGAACAAGTCTTTAGGAGTTCTGCTAGTGTTGCCTCATCCAAGATGGGCTTCCCGGACTCCTGCAGGGCCTTGTAAGCCTGCAGTTCTTCTGGAGTCACAACATTGCTGCGGTTCAGGCGGTTGCAGACGACACGCAAAAGGTGCAAGTTATCTGGTGCTGTTTCAAATAACCAGTCAAACTCAGAACCTTTCAGTGTGGCTGCCCGTGGGTAACCCAACCGGGACAGCACTTCCACAAACTGAGCCCCATCCAACATGCTCGACTTATTCTATGCATTCACAAAAAAAACGAGTTAATCTGAACACTGCATGATACAATGTGAACACATACATGTCTGTCTAGTTTAATGCATATCCATATAATGATGTAACACAATTCTATAGATTTATGCAAAACAATCTGAAAATAATGAATACCAACAACTGAAACTGTGTCCACATGTGTGCACAAATACATCTGGTTTTACTCAACAGCTACTAATAACATCTGAAATGTGTGTCACATGTTTAGTAAAAATATTCATACACATCATAAATATACATAATATATTATAGTAACATTGCTGTATTATATTGGATCTCACCTGCCTGTCAAACTCAATATGGTCGCATGTTAATGTACAACTATTTAACTTTCTAACTCTTTGGACACATATCAAACTTAACTTTAACACGTTGACTCTGAAGTGTTAATAAGTCTTTAAATACACACATTAAAGGCTGTCAGACAGCTGTAACTAATGTGACTGTCTGAAACTGTATTAATACTGGGTGGTTGAAACCTGGCTGCTGGTTAGCAGAGGCTGGTAATACGTTCGTCAGCGACTTTCTAAACTGTCTGAAAAGGGAAACACATATAAAATAGATATAATAAACATGCATACCTCAAAATCCGACACAGTTGTTTTAAATGGTATTAATCTGGTTTAGCTTCCGTTCAGTCAGTCAGTCAGTCGCTAGTTTCCAGTGCCCGCGCTCCTGCGTGACGTCACGCGGCCGGGTGAATACTAAAACGCGTCACTTTAAAACACGTTACTTAAAATGATTACGTTTTAATTTAAACTTTAGGTACGTCACATGCGTCAAATCATATATTAAAATGGTTTTTAATTTATTTTTTATCTTTGGACGCAAGCGTTGGATTGATTCATCCAATCAGATTAAAGGAAAATGTCACCTGACAGAAGTGGGCGGTCTCTCCTGTAAAAGCGCCTCGTGCGTCTCCGCGATCACAACAACAACAACAGCGGCAGAAATCAATCTTTTACAGCTTTTGTGCGCGTAGTATTGGCAGATGTGTGTGTCATAAAACTCATTTAAAATCAGCATGATTATCTTTGTTGCCTTTGTTTGAAATCCGCCTGTTTTAGCTCATTGTAGTTCTGTGAAACAGTTTCTCTTTGTATTAACATAAGAATGAGATGTTCTTTCTGCTTGTTTATGCAGTTGCATCAAACAGAGAGTCATGGTTCAAGCCAAAACCTGGATCCTGAAACAACACTTCGATGGGTTTCCGAAAGACGGTGATTTTGAGCTGAAGCTGGTGCAACTTCCTGAGCTGAAAGATGGAGGTTTGTGCTCTTAAGATTTAATGCTTCACAGCTTTTGCTTCGTTTCATCCTGTTAACTTCCAGTTGACAGTTATTGTTATGTTTCAGAGCTTCTTGTTGAGGCTGTTTTTCTTAGTGTGGACCCTTATATGCGGTGAGTGAAAAAATGTAACATATTATAGTCATTCGTGCCTGTTCAGTATGGTGTGAAAATATAACCAACATTATTCCTTAAACAAATTCTGTTTTTTCCCAAGACCATACAGTCGTGTGCGAATGCAACCTGGAGATGTGATGATAGGAACTCAAGTGGCAAAGTAAGTTCAGTGTCTAACTAAGTTCACCAGCACAAAAAAACATGCCCATGACATTCACAACAAATACCATGACATTTTTCTTGTGTATAGTTGCAAGAGAATTTTGCTTGCAAACAAAAATGAGTGGGATTATTTAATGAATTTGTTTTTGAAATGTCAGTGATTTATCAATAGCTTTACCTGTTAAAAAGATGTAGCTCATGTGGTAGAGAACTGGTTAGCACTGCAAAAAGTTGCAGGTTTAATTCCTAGGGAAGACACGTACTTCTAACTTAAAAATAACTTCAATTAAAATGTGCTGTTTATGTTTCGACTCTAGAGTGATTCAGAGTAAGAATCCTGCATTTCCTGTGGGCTGTCATGTGATTGGTCGATGTGGGTGGAGAACACATACTGTGTCAGATGGGAGTGATGTCACTCCAGTGCTGGCTGACTGGCCTCAGGAAGTCGCTCTCTCTCATGCCCTTGGAGCCATTGGCATGCCTGGGTATGAACCAGAGTGTCCTGCTTATAAACTGCTGCCAGCCTGAATGCTTTAAATAAAAAAACACATTTTTCTACCAGCATTGTTTCCTTTTGCAAATGGTGAAATTTAAAGAGTTTTGTTATCAGATGATGTCAGATTTGCACATCATGAAATGTGAATTTTTAGGAATTTATTCATTTTAGGAAAATAAATGTTTTCCTGATAGACTGAGCAAGTGTTTATTACCCATGTATTGATCAAATGTGTAACATAATGCACTGTAAGCCACTTTGGATAAAAGTATGTGCCAAATACATAAATGTAAAACATTAATAATGAATGTAACAAACATTACCTGTGCCGCTCAGGCTGACTGCGCTGTATGGGTTGGAGGAAGTCTGTGCCGTCAGAGCGGGAGAAACTGTGCTGATAAACGCAGCGGCGGGAGCCGTGGGGTCCGTCGCAGGTCAGATAGCCAAACTGAAGGGCTGCCGGGTTGTGGGATCAGCAGGAAGTGACGACAAGGTGGCATATCTGAAAGATTTGGGCTTTCATGAGGCCTTCAACTATAAGACTGTCTCCTCACTGGAGGAAGCCCTGAGGAGCTCAGCACCTGAGGGATACGACTGCTTCTTCGACAACGTAGGAATCAATGAACTCTTAATAATTCATAACTCTATTAGTTAGTCATAAAACCGCTTCATAATTCTGATGATTTAACCTGTTTGATTGGCAGGTGGGTGGTCACTTTTCCAGTGTTGCTATCCCACAGATGAAGGATTTTGGCCGCATTGCTGTGTGTGGAGGAATATCTCTGTACAATGACACCACCCCTCAGATGGGTGCGTCTCTGATCCGTGTGACACCCACAGTGATGTCACTCACTGTCAGTGTATCAGTAAAGCTGACATTCAGTGAATGTTTAACCTCATTTATTTCCTGCCAATAACATGTTTGCTGTGTTTTTTGTAGGACTTTATCCACAGCTGCCCATGATCTTCAAGCAGCTGAGAATGGAAGGTTTCCTGGTGCGCAGATGGGAGCATAAAAACGAAGATTCACTGAGGCGAATGTTGACCTGGATGAAGGAGGTGAGTTTTATTTTTTGCAAAATAAAATTGTTGCATTGTTTTTTGAGAACATTGAGGTCTCGTCATTTTCAAAGAATTCTAAATCTGAACATGAACTTCATCTCAGTTTGCATCACATGTCTGGTGATTCGATTTCTCTTGTGTTGGTGGTTCACAGGGAAAGCTGAAATGTAAAGAACATGTTACGGTTGGCTTTGAAAACATGCCGGCGGCTTTCATTGGAATGCTGAGAGGACAAAACACCGGGAAAGCAATTATTAAAGTCTGATGTTAAAGTCTGTCAGTGACTCAATCTCGATTAATCAATGAAAATTGTAGCTGTATGTGTGAAACACATTACATGAACTGAAACATTCTTGCATTATTTGATATGTAGGATGAAGATACTTGTTGTTAAGCACTTAAATAAACCTGGTTAAAGAAATCACTGCTAAAATGAGTTTAAACACAGAGATCAATTCAGTAAATAAAAGTTTAGTAATAAAAATATTAGAAATATCACAAGAACCAAACTTTAAAAAACTGTAACAGCACTGGATTTTCTCTATAATCGCTGATTGGTGTTTGATTGTTTATTAATATAGTGGGTTCACCCACTATAGATTATTTCCGTCTCTGTTTCCTTCTGATGTGCAAAATCTAACATGATGTGTCTTCTGTCACAGCATTCAGTTCTTATTTTAAATTCATCAAAGGTTATTATTTATACCTACTGAAACAGTTTTATTGCTTTTTTTGGCAGTGAATACTTACAGGATTTCAAAACACTATTGAGTCACAGTGATTCCGGGAAATCATGACCCAAAGTTTCCAAATAATCGCGATTAAACTCGTGTTGCGCGTTGAGGTTTCGTGTGTGTCAATGAAACTTTTAAAGTAAATATTAAAGTATTTTGTTTGTTTTCTCGCTGCGTTACAATCGCTTATGAACGTGCGCGTTTCGTGACGTCACACGCGTCAATAATCTGTCAAGTCATTCTGACTGAGAAAAAAACGGAACGTATTTTTCTTTAAGTTTGAATGTTTTAAAAGAAAGAAGATAAAAGATTTACCACGTTTACTAGGATATATTCATAGTTTGTCGACTTTCGGCACGTGTATTAAACGATTACAGGACATTTAATAGAAGTTTGTAAAGTGGGCGTGTAGTAAGAAGGCTGGGTTACGGAATCTTCGAGTGCCGTGATTGGATGGCTGCCGCAGGAGAGGCGGGGCTAAAGCAGGGTTTATAAGGAGCGCAGATGACGCAGCGCACATTGTGCGCGTCAGTTCTAGCGTCGCCGCGGGTTTCTGTTCTATTAAATCAGGAAAATCTATTAAAACATCACAATGATCATCGTCATTGAAGACAAGGTAAGAACTTAATAACAGTATAACTATATAAAACTTCACAGGACAAGAAATTAGTAAAGAAAAAAGATTTCGTGATTTTTATGAAACACAATGAGTTGTTTACATAAGTTAACTTTACATTAAAGAATACAGCATTTGCTTTTCAGGCAGAATTAATAATAAGAAGAATAATTGTGTTTATTTTTAACGAAACGCTGCTGAAACAATAATAAACACAGAACAGAATTACTAGTCTTACTAGTTTCTTTCTTTCTTACTAGTTTGTTTCTAACTTCACGAATGGCTAGATTTGAATCCTTTAAAGCAAAGGTGTTGAGATGCGCAGGATTCATGCATTGCATTAAACTGCTTTTGACCAACATGTTCTGCATCATATGCGTGAAATCTTTTATATAAAAGAAAAGGTTTGACAGCTTTACAAAACTTTAAATGTTGTGGTTACATAATCGAGACATATTGTCGAGACACTGTTTGCTTAAAAGCAGCCTCTGGTCTCTCAGATGACACGGAAGCGGCCGAGCATCTGAACTGTGACTAATGCAGAAACTATTGCTGCATCTTCCCTCTGATACATTACAGCCCATAGTTACAGGACCTTTAAGAACACAGGACCCTCTGTGTTTGAATGACCATTACTGCTAAATAATTCTGGGCTTTTCTTCTGTTCACAGGCTGCATTTGACACCGCTTTAAAAAACGCCGGGAACAAACTGGTGGTGGTGGACTTTACAGCCACATGGTGTGGACCCTGCCAGGTGATCGCTCCGGTGTTTAATGTGAGCATCACACCCACCCTAACCACAACCAAACACATCACAGTAAATATCACCTGCAGGTGTCAATCCCAGTGAGTCACAGGGAACGTCTCTGCTGTTCCACTGTTGTCACGACAACCTTGAGGAAGTTTCCTTAGGAATTAAGACTGAATCACAAACAGGGAGAGATGGGTCACAAGATAAAGAAAAAACAACACCAACAACAAACCATACAGAACTTTCACAGTCACAGAGAATAAAATTCACATGGAAATGTCACAGACGAAACGGAAGGAATCTGAAGTTCACAGGAAACACTTTGTGGTTCGCATTTTAAAATGACAAGTTTTTCTTCTTTTCCAAAGATGCTGTCTGAGAAAAACGAGAACGCAAATGTTGTGTTTCTGAAGGTGGATGTGGACGACGCACAGGTGAGTGATCTGGACACTTCACACACACACACACACACACACACTTTTACGCAGCACAGAGATGTTTTACACTGTAACCCGACGCGGATGAGCAGCTCTGAAGTGCATTTGCATGCCCACAGACATGAGTGCTGGATGAAAACTTCACCTCAGCTCAAACGCTTCCAGCAGACAGCAGACAGGTTTGCTGATAGCGTGTTATTTGATACACAGGATAGCGCTCTGTAAGGATATTAGCTGTCATTCAGTTTTATCAGTTAGACCGTGACAATGGCAGACCGTACATCTCTGGTTGTTGGCTGTGTTGTTATGGTTACAAACACTGGCTGTAATGCAAAGCAGATCAGAATCTGAGTGTGTTTGCATCTGACAACTGACTTTTATATAAATGTTTGCGATTTGTTAAAATGTCACAGTTTTGCTTGACATTTAAATCACAAGTACGGATGGTGCTTGAAGGATCAGTAACAGTCCACAGACCATTTTTAAACAGCTTCATTTTTATGTGCAAAAAAAGAATTAACTGAACAGAGAATTAAACAAAAGACATTTCTAGTTCCTGGTCATTAAAACCAATACAGCCATGAAGTCATTTTGTTGCTGACAAAACTCTGAAGATCTACTGCACCGAGTGGCAACCAAAATGAAACGATGCTATTAAAGATTTTATCATCAAACTGACTGAATAAATCTATTCAGACCTTACACCCACCCTGACTTTCTTTCTGTGCAGGATGTGGCCAGTTTCTGTGAGGTCAACTGTATGCCAACATTCCAGTTTTATAAGAATGGGGAAAAGGTAAAACATTTTTAAATCTTACTCGGCACTCTTTTCAAGTAAAAATGACATTAAACACATTTAGCACATTTAGTTTGTGTCCCTTATAGGCACATTTTCTCCAAAATCATAAATTTGCTATTAATTTACTGACCCTCACGGTAATATTTAATGTCAGATGTAGGCGACAGGATATAGTTTGATAAAATTCTGGGATTTTTGGCGTTTTATAATTTTTTAATCTGATCATGTTTTGCAGCTTCATGAATTTTCTGGTGCAAACAAAGACATGCTGCTGCAGAAGATCGGTGAACTTAGAGCTTAATGAAAACAAACATGCAGACGCCTGTAAGTCAACGGATGCAGCAGTTAAACACACAGGACATGCTTAAAGTCTCACGTCAAGAACTTCTTATCATTGTGTTCATTTCTCTTCTGTTACACGTTACAAACAAATAAAAATACATTCCTTCAAAACTGTGTGAAATGTTTTTGCCTGCAATAATCGCACAATGGGTCTAATGTATTTTATGTTGGCTTTGTATGAAATTAAAATACACCAAAAGTGGACAAAAGTGTTTGTTGTTTTGTAAGAAAATGATGACTAGGTCAAAGGTTTACTTCAAGTTATATGACAGAGGCAAGCTGAACAAACTGGAAGTTTAATCGAGTTTTCAGAATTAACAGAGTGAGAATTACAGTTAGTTTCCTAATGTTTGTGTTTCTGTTTCAATAAAAACATGAAAATAGTTTATATACATGTACACTGGACAATCACATCAACATTTTTACACATCGTACACGTTCATGTATATAGCAGCAGCATATATTTAATACTGTTTCATTTTCTACATGAAAAAATACAGCTTTAATTTACAAAACCATCTCACAGGAAGAGAGAAAACGTGCCGTTTAAAATTCTCTGATATTGGGACTCAAGCTCACGCGGTGAGAGACTAAAAATTAAAGTATCCGGATTTTCTTTTCCTGAAAGATTAGAAACAAAACATTGTCAGATTTGGGTCTTTATTGAATTATTCTAACATGACACATTAAAATCTGTGATGCTTTATAAATTCTCCAGACAGATAAAACGTAAAACATTCATTGTTACAGTTGCTACAGTTTTTGTCAGAGACATTATCAGGAAGCAGATTTCCTGATACTTCCAGTTAAAGGTTTGTGTGGAATATTGGGTGAGTTCCATCAGCTGTAAAAACTTACAGCTTGTTTGGGATTCGTTTACCTGGAACAGTCAAATCCAGCCCATCCCTGACTGCAGAGACACCTGTTGGGTCGGATACATCTGCCTCCATTCAGACAGGGTTTGTTACACACCGCTGGGAACACAAAACATCTGCCATTAATCCTGTGCCTGTATATATATATTATATATACACACATATATATACATACACACACACACACATATATATATATATATGTATGTATGCATGTGTGCGTGTATGTATATATATGTGTGTATGTATGTGTGTATGTATGTGTGCGTGTATGTATATATATGTGTGTATGTATGTGTGTATGTATGTGTGCGTGTATGTATATATATATGTGTGTATGTATGTGTGTATATGTGTGTTATAGTCAGAATAATAAAGATGCTTCTGGGAAGAGGTTGTTCTACTATGCTAACATTAAACGGTTTTAAAGGGGCCACGCCTAGATATGAGCGTTTACAAACGTTTCTCCAGGAGCGACCACACCTTACTCAGTTAAATCGGCAGACGGTCACATTACGCTCACTGTGATGACAGACACACCAGTGAGTAACCAGTAAAACCAGTTGATCAGCCACTGGCAGAACAATGGTTCTGTACAGCCATCATCTCATTCACTGGGCTTTGTTTAGTGCAGTTTAAACAGCTTAGCTTATTTGGTTTATAACCACAAGAAATTACACTCATTTTTTCTGAATCCTGTGTATCAAATCTGAATGTTGATTTTCTGGTCACAGCTGCTTCACAAAGTAATGTCAAGGCAGATTTATCATAAACACACACACTCACCGTTGTGGCAGCGTGTCCCCGTCCAGCCTGCTGGGCACTCACAGTGATATGGAGCTACACAGCGTCCTCCATTGAGACACGGCAAAATACAGATCGCTGAATTAACAACAACACACACACACAGATAAATTTTCACATGCTTGTTTTAGACTTGTGGCATAGAGATAAGGTTTATGTTCTGCAGAAAATGTGTTTTTCAGTCAAAAGTTCAGAAATATATCACAGCACTGAGGAAATATAGGATAGGCTGGGGGTATAATATAATATAATATATGTGTGTGCCCTTGATGGACTTACGCTCTTCGCACAGTCTGCCCATCCATCCCTCTGGACAGGAGCATGTGTTCGGTCTGAGACACACACCTCCATTCTGACACTGCTGCCAACACACAGCTACACACACACACACACACACACACACGGCAAAATATCAATGCCAACTTCCTCAAGCCTGAAATTCCACAACTGCCCACGAAGACATACATGCAGCATTCAAATAAACAGAATAATGTTCAACCCCGTAACCTGATCAGAGGCACTACAAACGCTCAAATCAATCCTACCACACACCCAAACACATGCTGGAGATCTGAATGAAGTTAAACAACAACACGCCCGTAAATGAAACTCTTTATAGCGCCACACGCTTTATTAGGAGAGTTGACAGCCCATCTCCAACTCAACCCTGTTACTTAATGGCTGAGAAGTTCTTTAACACTAACGGTTCAAAACCATTTAAACCACAGATCAATTCTCTCTCAATTTATTAAGACTTTAAAAAACAGAATGTGTACATCAAGCCATCGGCCAGCGGTTGTCTAATGGTTATGGGCTGCAGGAAAAGCATTTAAAGTAGCAGGATGTACAAGCCCAGTTAAAAGAGGAAGAGATTTAAAGATTAAGAAAAGGTCCCTGATGGCCGGTTTCTTGTTCTACCTCTGCAGGTAGGGGACGGGGTCCATGTGCCGTTCTCCAAGCAAATACTTCTGCTAGAACCCTCCATGGTGTAGCCTGGGTAACATGAGTACACCACCACATCTCCAAACTGGAACACCAACCCACGGACCACCCCATACGCCACGTACAGAGGTGGGCCACACGACACCCCTGCGTATGATCAAAACGGACCGGACCAGTTGGTTAGAAGATTCTCAGCAAAGCCGAGCAGTTCATGGAGGAACTGAGGAGCTCTGAGTTTTTTTAAAGCTTGGTTTCTAACATCTGACACACTGATGCTAAAGTGAAGTGAGAGATAAAGCAAGTTTGTTGTGAAATTCAGAATGTCTCACCTACTAAAAGCGTAACGTGAGGAGCTTAAACGTTTAGAGTACATGAAGAAGAAAAACAAACATGCAGGCAGGAATACATACACAAGCACACATATCCAACATGCAAAAAACATCACCCACAATGCTACACAGCACAGAAATATTAATCAACTGTGAGAAACAGTAGTTTGATTTCAAGCGTTTAGAAAATGAGGTGACCGTAACGATTATTAAGAAAATGACATGCATTAAGCACATAATCCACAATGAAATGTGACACGGCCAACAAACACAAAGACATCTGCACCCAGATAACTGCCTGACCAGAGTTTCTACAATTCAAACCATTTATCCAGCTAATAAAGCTCTAAAGCAAACTAATAAAACGCTCACATTTTGTCTTTTTGAAAAACAAGAATTGGAAACAGACACATCTTTGTTTGCATATAACCTTTATGCAACACATTTGTGACACAATAAAATAATATCATTCAATTGTAATCTGAAAAGCAAACAACAGTTTGTACTTACTCTCACACACCGCACTGATGGGGGTCCAGGTTTGGTCACTTCTGCAGGTTATGGTGGTGCTAACTTTTGCCTGGTTACCTTTAACCCGCTGACCTTTAGGACAATTAACTGGTACCGAGTGGCCGACCAGGAAAACCGTCTGCGTAACGTCGCTATCATCTGTCCAGCCGGGAGGAGGGGGGCAAGATTTGGCTGTGAGGGAGTTGAGAGTAAATTGAAATATAAATATTGAATGAAAGTAAATCTGTCAGCCAGTGTTTTCAACGAACGCAGACATACGTGTACATATAGGAAAGGAAGAACTCCAGGAGCCGTTTCCTGTACACAGGATGAGAGACTCCCCCCGCAGTGTGTAGCCCATGTCGCAGTGAAACTCCACAGCACTCCCGCTGGTCAGGTTGTGTTCCTGCACTCTTCCGTTCTGCAAGCGTGGCACCTTCCCACAGCCTCCTACAACTGTTGGTGCATTTGTGAAAAAGACAAAATACAGAACTGAACCTGGAATCTCACTTATTGTATTTCTTAAAGCATCAATCTGTAACTTTCACCTCTTTATTGACATCTAACTTTTAAAAACAAAATCCCAAGTTACTTGAAGAGTTTGTTTCTTTATGTGGATGACATGTTCTTACTTTCACAAGCTGGTGTTGGCAAACTCCATGTCCCATTGGCCTGACAGGTGAGGTTCTGTGATCCAACCAAACTGAGCCCTGAGTGACACTGATAGCTGACGGTGCTTTGGTACGTCTCACCACTGGACACAGAAACTGCACCATCCACCGTTGGCGGCGGGCCGCATGATACAGCTGAAATCACACATTTGATTAGATGTCTGATAATACAAGACAATAATCTAGAGGTTGCATATACTGCAAGTCCAAATGTTTAAATAAACTATTTTGTATGTTCTAGGTCAAAGCCAATAGATATGAGGATTTATTTCTTGTAAAATTTCACTGAAAAGTCTTCACACACGTTCACACAGCGGCTGAGTTCCACTCCATGTTCCTTCACCCTGACAGGTCTGAACAGAATTGCCCTGGGTAGAGAATGAACATGTTAAGAGAGTGTGGGTAAGCGTTCCTTGCACACATCTGCCAAGCAATTTAAAACATTTCAACAGTAAATTATTTTACACTGTTTGGCAGTAACGTGTTTATACAGCGACATACCTGCAGTTCAAATCCCGTCAGACAAGAATAACTAATAATGTCTCCGTAACTGTAGCTCTCGCCCTCAATCAAGCCATTGAGAATGAAGAGCGGCTTTTCACAAACAACAGCTACACAAGACTCTGAAGAGAAAGGTGGAGACCATTTGCCAGAGGCCTGGATCAAAAAATGTTGTGATTATTAAAGGCCAAACAACAGTGTGTGATTTCAACAGGAATATCATGTGTTCTAAGCATACCACTTACCGCACATTCAGACAGTCTTGGTCCCTCGAGATAGTATCCCGGTTTGCAGGAGATTGTGACGGTTCCTCCTACTGGTGTGAGCTGCTTTCCTGTGATGACCACGTGAGTGAGGTTGGCAGGCAGGTGACAGGGTGATGGTCGACATCTAACGCTGTGTTTGGACCAGGTGCCGTCACTTTGACAGGTAATAGAATCTGTTTTTGTAGCCAACTCAAAGCCCTCTTTACACCTGCATGAAACAAAAAGGTTGCAAAAGGTTTAATGCAGCTGCATTTTTTGGTACAATTTCCTCAAATGTTACTCCAAATTACCTGTACTGAGCTTTGCTGCCATAGGTTAGCACCATTCCAACAGTCTCTGCATCTGGGATCAGTGGAGGCACGCCACATGACACGGGTTCACAGGTGAGATTTGGATCTCCCCACCTGCCCAACCTACCACAGGAGATCTGGGGGGAACCTTTCAAATGATAGCCCGGCCTACAGCGGTAGGTGACCGTATCAATGGAGTAGCCAGTGCTACCCTGAACAACAGCGTTAGGCACAACTGGAGGAGGGCTGGAACATCTTCCTCGGGTGCAGATTGGTACTCCTGGACTCCACAATCCACCTTTGTCACATACGGCCTCCGTGGGGCCAAGAGTTTTATAGCCTTCATCACACCGGAACCGAACGCTTATTCCACAGGTGTAATCTCGGCCAAGAACAGCACCATATCTCAACGCTGGTGGGTTGCACACACACGGTCTGCATTCTGGAACCTTTCCTAGCCAGATCCCTTCAGCTGCACATCTTAAAACTGGACTGCCAACTATGTCATAGCCTGGGAAGCAGATATATTCCACAACATCATCAAAATTAAAACTTGATCCATTCAGGTAACCGTGGCTGATGTCCTCAGGTGGTTCACACGTGACTATGTCGCATCGTGGAGGAGGATCGTCCCAAAGCCCATCACCTCTGCATATTAAAGAGGGATTTCCAGTCAGGACATAACCAGTCTCACACTGATACCTAACCATACTGTTGTATCCATAATCTGTGCCTGTTACTCTGCCATTTTCAATTACTGGTGGTTGACCACAATTAGCTTGGAGACACTTTGGAGGAGGTTCACTCCAGCTGCCATTAGACAAACAAACGCTGGTCGGTGCCCCTCGAAGGATAAAACCAAGATTGCAGCTAAATAACAACCTTTTACCAAACGTGTAGTCATCTCCTCTCACTAAAACATCCTTTGACATGACAGGGCGCCCACAGGAAACTGCTTTACACCACGGAGCTTTGTTGTCCCATTTCCCATCAACTTGGCAGGTTCTAGTTTCAACACCCTGTGGGACAAACCCAACATGACACTCGTAGCGAATAACTGCCTTGAAGTGGAAGGACTTTCCAATTACCTCACCGTTTGCAATGCCTCCAGGATCACCACATGAGATTGGCACACAGCGAGGAGCCTCATCGCTCCACTGTTGCCCAGAAATGCACTGCCGGACGGTCTGTCCACTGAGTTCATAACCCTCTTCGCAGCTGTACTCCACAAGACTGCCAAGTTCACTGTGTGTTACCATGACTGATCCATACTCGGGTGTAGGTGGAGTCTCACACTGGGCAGGAGAACACACAGGGGCAGTTCCATTCCACGTGCCATCCTCCTGACACATCAACAAGACAAAACCAGTGACTTCATAACCAGCATGGCAATGATACTGAACCATGGATCCATATAAAAAGCTGTTATCTACTGGTAGTTGTTGGCCTGTATGCGTGTCATGTTCTACTGATGGGTCTTGGACCTTTACGTAGTCACCAAAATCAATATGAGGAGGCAGGCCACAGTCAGCAGGAACGCACATGGGCTCAGAGCTGGACCAGCCATGTTCTTCACATGTGAGATGATTGTTACCAACTAGTACAAAACCTGGAAAACAGCTATAAAAGATGGTGACCCCAAACTTACGGTCCTGTCCCTCAACGAAGCCATTCTCAATGGGTTTGGAGACAGGACAGTAGATCTGCACACAGGAAGGAGCCTCCTGGTCCCATTGCCCATTTTCCAGGCAGGTGAGCGTTTCTGGGCCTTGTAAACGGTACCCCCTTTGGCAGGAATATGTAATGGATTGGCTAAACTGAAGCCTTGAGTACCTAACAGAGCCATTGGGAATTTCTATGGGTGCAGCACACTTTACAGGGTGACACAACGGTAAACTTCCTATCCACACTCCACTCTGACCACAAAGAACAGTACTGTTACCCACTAGGTCATATCCTGCTTTACAGCTATAGATGGCAGTACTGAGGTACATAAGTCCATGAACATCCACAATTCCATTTGGTATCTCCTCAGGCTGTGGACATTCAACAGGAACGCACTGAGGATAGGGTTTGCTCCAGTTCCCATCTGCTTGGCAGCGGACAGAAGCTTCCTTTCGTAGAGTAAAGCCATTCATGCAAGAGTAGGTCACCACACTTCCAAAATACGACAGTGTATTAGATGGGTCACCGAAGGAAACCTCAGGGGCAGGTCCACAGGACACTTGTTTACAGACAGGAAAGGAGTCATTCCATTCCTGGGATGGGGTACATCGAAGAGTTCGTGCTCCATGAAGAACATAACCATCCTCACAAGAAAGCTCCACAGTCCCAGAATCAGAGTCCAGTCCACGCAGTACGAGGTGGTTTTCCTCCAAAGGTGGTTCTGGGCACTTAACTGGGGAACAACGTGGTATTACGCTCTTGTCCCACTTTCCAAACTTTAAGCAAGTCCATGTAGAATCTCCAATAAGTTCATATCCCTCATTGCAGACAAATTCCACTTTACTGCCCACTTCAAAAATGGAGCCATGATAGCGGCCATTTCTGATGTCAGGTGGGGCGGGGCAGGTAAGCAGGACACACACAGGAGGGTTGTTGTTTGACCACTGCTTGTTGGCCATGCATATACGTTCAGGCTTTCCGGTTAGACGATAGCCATCATTGCAAGCATAGGTCACCCTGCTGCTGTACACATAGCTGCTTTTTCTTATTTGGCCCTATTAAGACAAAACAAACAAACACATTTGATATCGTATGTGAAGGCTTTCAAGATTACATTTGAACCAAAAATTATAACTGTCAAAACATGACGCTGATATGTATTATACTGATTCAGAAAAATAAGACATTGCAATGTATTTACCTGGATAAAACCGTTTGCCAAGCGAGGTGGGGTCAGGCAGGAAATAGGCTGGCATGTGGGCAAGACGCCGCCCCACTCTCCATTGGCTTTACAAAGCCTTCTTTTCTCTCCTCGAATGAAATAGCCTTTATCACAGCTGTACGCAATCACAGCTCCAAAACTGTAATTGCTTCCACTTACGTAACCCTTCTCAATACTCTCAGGCTTTGAGCACCTTACAGGCGTACAGCCTATCTCGAAAGGTGAGGGTGTCCACTCTCCCCCTATTAAGCACTTCAGGGTTCCCGTGGTGTTGAGAACAAAGCCTTCCTCGCACTTGTAGTTCACCTCTGTGTTGCTTGGGTACTTCGGCTTGTTGATGGAGTCCAAAATGGCATGAGTCACATCAGGGGGTCTCTGGCAGAAATTGGCAATACAGTGAGGAATATCAAAGCCATCTGGGGGTGCCCACACACCTTGGGCATTGCAGAACAGTTTTGTATTATTTCCAGCTATATAGCCATCATCACAGAAGTAGATCGCCGTGTCACCAAACAACTGGTGTCCAGTATCGGGTAGTGCGTGGTCAACCGGTGGGGGTGGCCCACAAGACCGCGGTACACACTGAGCAGAATCACGGGTCCAGTTGCCGCTTGGGAGGCATTCTTGAGTTTCGACTCCGAGCAAGGTGTAACTACAACAAGACATGAAATAAATATACAAATATAACTTTTTCAAGTACAGTTTTGGTTACAAAAGTAACTAAACTAAAAAGCAGAAAGCTCAGAAAGAAAAGTTACCCGTCTTTGCAAATATAGTAGACCCGGCTACCCAGTGTATAGTTTTCCCCCTTAATCACTGCATCCCTCAAAGGAGGAGGTTCACCGCAGTCCACTCTGGCACAAACAGGTGGAGGAGATGACCAATCTCCTGACGCCTCACACCTCAGCTCCACGGAACCCTGTAACCTTCACAATAACCTCACGGTGTTACAACATTCACTGACATCCAGAGCAGAACCTTATCTTAAAAACATTAACTGTCTTTAAGAACTTCAAAGACATGTCACAACATTTTTTAATTCTGAAATGTCTTGGCAAAAATGTGGTAACCTAAACTTTACCTGTATCCCTCGATGCAGGTGTAGGTTGCGGTGGACAGGTATACTTTTCCTTCAAGGTTAAACTCAGCAAAATCCACCACTGGGGGCTCACCACAGGTTACAGGCTGACAAACTGGGAAATCTCTACTCCATTTCAAATCTGACTGACACTGGCTTTCTACCGGCTCCTGAGGGACATATCCCATCTCACAACTGCAGGAAAACACAAGGATCGTTTATACAACAAACTCAATTCTATTTGTTACATCATTAAACAAATTCAGTCCCTGTCGTATTTGAACAGGCCTCTTAAAAATGAGCTGTGATACCTCAAGAAAGTGACTCTACGTACATCTAACACAGTGATACCTGAAAGTCACCTTGCTTCCGTATGTGAAGTTTGTCCCATGCAGGATTCCGTACTTTGGGAGAGTTGGACGAGCACAGGAAAGAGCTGTGGAGGATAAATAACAGACTTCTTCTCTGAACAGTTTGTGTATTTGTTAAGTGGACAAACATCAACTGAAGATATCGATTTGCTGACTACAGCGAGGCACTGTAATTTAATTAGACTGCAGCAGATCAACAGCTGATCTCACTGAATAGATGCAAATACTTCAGTCTGTGATGCTGCACGGAAACTGTGCTTACCACTGCAGTATGGGAAACTTCCTTCCCACTTCCCATCTTCCAAACAGGAAAGATGGGAAGAACCAATCAGCTCATAGCTTTCCTTACAGGAGAAGACCACCTCACTGCCCATGATGAAAATACTGCCTTCACGGTGGCCAAACTCGGGGACGCCTGGGTCATTACATTTAACCGGCTCTGTACAGAATAATAAAACATCTTTGTTTAATAAAAATAATAAATCTCAAGACTGCTGCTAGCGTAA
Organism: Yasuhikotakia modesta; assembly: GCA_036877545.1. Taxonomy (NCBI): domain Eukaryota; kingdom Metazoa; phylum Chordata; class Actinopteri; order Cypriniformes; family Botiidae; genus Yasuhikotakia; species Yasuhikotakia modesta. The sequence continues at coordinate 21,722 of JBAJNP010002950.1, read as the reverse complement.
ATCTGCCCTAGAGAGTAAAGATGATATTACCTGTGCAGTTTCTTCCATCTCCACTGTAAGGGGCAATACAGGTGCATATGTGAGACCCCTCAGTGTTCTGACAGCTGGCATGTTCATCACATTCAGAGCCCAACGCACACTCATCCACATCTTTAACACACACACACAAACAAAAACACACACACAAAAACACAAATGATGTGTGAAGTGTAACAATTAAAAATACAGAAAACTTAAAATTTTGAACTCCTTTAAATATCTTTATATCAATATATTTAATGAATCTTCTGTGGATCTTATATGAGACCATAAAACGTATGTTTATCTCTTACCCAGACATGCAGGCGGGTTTCCAGCCCATTTGCCGTTGTTGCCACACAGCATCTTGTTCTCCCCGAGCAGATAGAACCCTGGTTTACACTGATACAGAACCGAGCCTCCAGCGTAGAAGTCTTCTCCATGGTACTGGCCGTGCTCCAGGTCCGGTGGAGGACCACACTCCACACCTGCATTAAACAGAACATTAACCGGTACCAGTAAAACTGTTGTTCTGGGTTTGAATGCAAGTGGTGCAGGTGCCTCACGTTCACATATCGGTTCTGCGTGACTCCACTGCCCTCTGTTTAAACACTGCTGTACCGGCTCCCCCACAAGGTAAAACCCGGGACTGCAGGAGAACTGGACCTTTGAACCCGGACTCACGGCTGCACTGGAGGAGCGCAGGTTAGATGCAGAAGCCTCCAGCAGGGGGCAGTCTAACAGAGATCAGAGAACAGCCCTTAATTAAAGACCGTAAACTGCAAATGTAACAAATACATTTAAAATATAAACGCCGGAGGTGAAATAATTCTTACCAGCACAAAAAATACTTTTGTTTTTGGTTTTCACTCTGCCTCTCACCCCTCCCAGGAAGTCAGGCCAGGCAAAAACGTTTCCTTTCTGCAGATCAGGTGGACAACTGCTGGCGAGAGACCTGATCTGAGAACAGCAGAAATTGAATTTCTATTACGTATCGCTGTTTAAGTGGCTGAGAAGAGAAACAGAGAACCTCATAGAACCAATGGTTCTATTGTTTGTAATGTACATGTTTTTCAGACGTACCTGCTGTGGCGTTAACACAAAGTTCCATATGTTGAGTTGGCTGAGAGTCCCAACAAATGACTCTACGGGGTTAAAGCCGTCTCCCCTCTGGTCCTGATCCTGCCCTAAAACTAGAGCACCCCCTCCTGTTCAGAGGTAAACATGTTCATCATAAAGCAATGCAATAATGCTTGGGAAATACGCATACATGTAAAAGTGTATCTGTTATAAACGTTAACCTGGTATGATAGTGCCAACAGACAGTCCTTTTCCTCCGTCTGAAAGACTTCCATCAATATAAACTCTCCAGTCTCCATCTTTACTGCGCCACGACACGCCAATATGGTGCCAGAGTCCATCATTCACAGCCGGACAATCAGTGATCCGTTCTTTCCCATTCACATACAGAACCCATCTGAAATAAACACGCCACAGGTAAAAGAGATATAGGTAGGTCTGGATTGTTATTCTTCTGTGGAACACAAAATGCCTCAGTGGTTTTGTGTTCGTACAATAAAAGTCAATGGGTGCCACGTTATGGTCAACAACATGCATTAAAATATTTTCTTTTAGATTCCTCAAAATGAAAAAACTTGCAGGTTTCAATGTCATGAGGATGAGTAAATAATGAAACTATTCCTTTAAAAATTAAACAGTCAAATAACACCTTTTTGTTTTATTTTTGCTTGGGTGTGAAAACAAGATCAACCGTGCATAAATCTTAAACAGTAACAGAAGCAATTAAAGATTATTCAGGTGAATAAAAACGTGTAAAGATCAGTGAAACACACCCGTTATAGTCGATCAGCAGAAAGGCATTATCACTCCCATCGACAGCGTAAGAGACGGGAGTCCCATAGTTAACAGTGTCTGATGACCTCATCCAGAACGTACATGTGATCTGTGTTAGTGACGGCATGTTGCCGTCCATCATCACATAACCATGGATACCAGACACCTCAAACTCCAGGTCAAAGGAAGAAGGCATTTCTGTGAGAAACAACCGCAACACAACAAAACCAAAGACAAATTATAGAGGTGTAGACGTTGTTTTGCATACAATTTATTTTTACCCAAAAACATCTTGCTGAAATGTTTCACATCAAAAATACAGTTTTAATAGAATTGGCCGTGACAATATCCCACCCTGTCTGCCGTTTAAATTAAACTTCAGAGTAAACGTGACATTTTACATAAAGTTTAGTCAAGGAAAATGATTTCCTTAAGAAAAACTTGATTTCTCTTGATATGAACCGCTGTCAAAAAGATTCTCAGTTTTTTTGATTATTTTAAGTGCAGCTGAGAATTTCTGGATCTCTAACAGATGATTTTCTGTGGTAACGTTTCTTTCCGACTCTGTTGCTACGCCATCTATACCTGTCTCACACCTGGTTCCGCTGAACCCAGGACGGCATCTGCAGGTGAAAGTTGCCACCCCATCCACACAGGTCGCCCCATTCAAACACAAACCGGGCTGACAGTCGTCTATGTCCAGCTGACACAGTGTTCCTCTGTATCCTTTAACACACTCACACCTAACAACACAGATGACACAGACTTATCTACAACATAACATGCATTCAGATACAGTCCTGATGCGTTTTACACAAAGCTCCCCATCACTGACCTGAAACCATTGACAGCGTCTAGACATATTCCTGCATTCAGACAGGGGGAGCTGGAGCACTCATCAACATCAACCTCACAGCTGTCACCAGAGAAGCCCGGGGGGCAGGAGCAGATATATCCACCCTCCAAATCTTTACAAACACCTCCGTTCTGACACGGGTTGGCAGCGCACTCGTTTATTTCCAGTTCACAACGCAGACCTGGATAAGTGACAAACATCACATCAGCTATGCAGGGTCAGTGATGACAAAGTCTGTCATGTCATTTCAAACTCACAACTTCCTGTTTTCATGCAGTGTGAATGTGTGGGAGAAGTTCTGACCTGTGAATCCGTCCGGACAGCTACATGTGAAGTGATTGATCTCATCCACACAGACACCTTCGTTTAGACACGGGGCTGAGCTGCACTCGTTCACCTCCGCCTCACACACCACACCTTCAGACACAAAATAACACACCACCGCTCCAATCATCCTGCTGGAGTCTTCACCATGTACACGAGTCAAAGAGGTTTAAACATCTCTAACATACTGATTCCATGCATACAGCATAGATGCTTACAGACCGAAGATTATGAGTCTCCCGTACCTACAAATCCAGGCTCACAGTGACACTGGAAAACTCCCACCCCATCTCTGCACAAGCCGCCGTTCTGACAGGGCATGGAGTCACACTCATCGATGTCCACCTCACACTTTGCTCCTGTGGGGCAACAAAGAAGATTGATGGAAAAGAGCGACCAGAGATTCACCTGAACTGCACAAGCTCAGCTTTCATACGTGATATGATTTAATTAATAAAGTCTGAAAGCTCAGCAGATTATGAGATAAACAGTAAGCAGCCGAACTTTGTAAAGCTTAGAAACATAAGAAGCAAAAACACATTAGATGCTTGGAAGCTAAAGCTGTTTTTCACGATCTGAATGAACTTAACAGCTGGTTTTGCGCCACTGCTTGTCGGTTACGGTTGTGAACTTTTAAAGGAGATTTAAACCTGTGAATCCAGGCTGACAGGTGCATATGTATCCCACCCCGACCTCCTCACAAGTGCCCTGATTTTGACACGGGTTCAGGAGACATTCGTGGAACATCTGTAACAGAGCAGAACTTGTTTTACCAACTACTATTTTGCTACAACCACTTGAGGGCGCTATGATGCCAGTTTCCAGCATGTGTCTGATTCCTGACAAACATCTGTAACCTGGCCTCTGATGAGACTTCCATCCATTTCGACCGAGTTCTTATAATGACTTGAGGTTTGGAAATAGGAAATACCTGACAGTTTTAATAGCACTCTAGTGCTGTTTTGCTTGCTCAGCTAGTGTGCTAACATAGTTTATGTAAAAGTGATCATTATATTCCACCCTGACATACACTGACCCCAAAACATTGAAATCACATTTAAAGTTTGAAACGTAACACTGAATTTAAGCATGTGAAAACACATCAAACTATTCCTCAAAGCTAACTGTACTTGTGCTAAACTTTAAAGTCCAGATTCCAACCAATAAGGGAAAGGCTCACCTGGCTACTAGCTTGATAGTTATTACTCACAACCACTTCTGGCGCTGTAGTAGCGCTTTCCTCTTTAGGCAAGAAACTGGAGCCAAAACCTGAGTCAGACCAAAAGAAAAAGTGCAATAAGGAGACGGCAATGAAAAAAGCACAGAATAAGCACAACACATAAAACACACATGAGAAAAACATTTGAAAGAGGAGAATTTTTGCTGTCAAAACTGGAAAACATTATCCAAAGGCATTCATCATTTTCATCTTTTCCACACTGAGACAATTTTTCCCTGTGTGCAGGGAGAAATCAGATTCCATTTTGTGCGCCGCATATCGCTCAGAAAACTACTGTTACCCCAAGGCACAAAACCTGGGAAAGACCCATTTATTCCGATCAAAACAATCAATGAATTTCATCTGAGGCTGAACCACTTCAAAGGTGATTAAAATTGATGATTTTCCAGGCTTTAAATTCTTACTATCATCCCAGCAGAGACAATTATTAAGCTGTTGACTTAAAATGCAAACACTGTTGTGCTTCGGAAAAGTTGCTGTTTGATTGTGTTGTGTTAACATGTTAGCCTCTGGCTCAGCTAATGGTGTGTTTGGGGCTGTGTTAAGCTATTTAGCAGGACACTGAACGGTGCTTAGGGCCGGAGGCGGTGGGATGAGTGTTTCAGGCTTCCCAACATATGGAAAAATACAAAAAATAAGGAAAAGAGAAATAAAATATGAATGGAAAGAACCGCACTGGAGCATTGTTGGATAGCCCTGGCTCCGGTAATCGTGGTGGTTCCATAAAATGGGCAGGACAGACAAAAGGACCGACCCTCCTCAGGCTGGTAATAATCTCTTGGACATGGGTAACACGGAACCAGACCCGTACGAGAGAAATGACCCACAGAACACGGTACTGGTGAGATGGAGAGAGACAGAGATGACATTAGAAAAGGTTAAATTGAAAGAGATTATGGGTGAACTGTTGCTTTACGAAATCTGTCCCACCACCGCACTCGCTGACGTCCACAGCTCCTCTGTTGACAGTAGTGGTGGAGGCCGGGCAGGACAAACAGGCCTGTGAACCAAAATCCGGCTGGAACTTCCCTAACGGACATGACTCGCAGGTCTCCAACCCACTTAAGGATGCACTACCGGGCCGGCACTGCGCTGGAAACACGTACACACATGCAAGTACACGCACACACGGACACAAGGACACACTTAGAAATCCCATCTATGTGATGTTGGAACTACAAATATAAACTAACTGCATAAATGAAGATATGACAGCCGGATAGATTATCGTCAGGTTAAACTGACTCATTACCTTTGCACTCCTCCAGGCTGCGAGAATGAAGGTACGGCGTAGAGAAACCATCTGAGCAGGTCTTGCATTCCATCTGTCCCTCCTCGTCCTGATACGAGCCCCGCCAACAGCTCTCACACTCCGCATGCTCCAGGGAGAAATACGTCCCTACGGGGCACTGAACTAAAGGAAAGAACAACCAGGTCAAAGCTGCTGCCAGTAGGCTGGAGATATCTGGTCCTGAACCTTCATCAGATACAGAAGGTGTATCCAAAATCAGACTCACCGCACACCCTGCCTTTCAGAACAGACCCTGGCCGGCAGTACAGTGTAGCTCTCTTACTTTCCAGAGATTTGGGATCAGATACAATCATCTCTGACGACACGTGGAAGGTGGAGAACGGCTGTTTGCTCAGCGTCCGCTTAAGCCGATTGGTCAGTTGCTCAAGGGCCCTCAGTAAACGCTTCTGATTAACCGTCTCAGCTGAATCGTTCCTCGACAAGGGCAGTGGGATGCTTGCTGGGAAAAACCAACAGCGTTGGGAGAAGTTGCAACTAGCTTTGGAATTAAAACTAGTGGATTACCTTTAAACTAGTGAAACTTAACAGGTGGGCTTAACAGGAAGTACCTGTGATGTTAAAGTGGATCTGTATCTTCTGCTCTCTCGTGGGACCCGTGCGATGGCGTTTGGACCTCATGTGGTAGCTGCGCTGAGAAGAACCGTCCTGCTGTAGGTGCTGCTCTGGAGCAAAACCCGTGTCGAAATAAGTATAATCTTGAGCGTTCTGAGAGCCCCAGTTACTGCCCCACCCTCCAAGACCTGAGGGGACGACAAGCAAAGATACTTGGCTGAAAATTCAATGTCTGAAAATATTGTAAGTTCATAAAAAAAGCTTATTAACTGCTTATAAGAATAAAAATGCTGATAAATTTGGTTTTTCAAATCATAATAAACTCACATTTCAAAAAAGGAAAACACAAAAAAAATTTTCACAAGTGTTTCCAAAATATTACTGGTACTGTACATCAGATTTTAAAACAATTTAAAAATGTCTGGATTTTCCCATCTTGACGTCAAAACAAAAATCCTGTTAAACGGCTGGAACAGAAGAATTCTGGTGTAGCACACGGGTGCTATAATTCATTTAAGATAAACATCGTTTAAAATATAACAAAAGCCAGTCTGAATGCAGTTAAACACCAGATGAAAATCTCTTTGTATAAGCAAAGCTGTTCGGTACCAATAGCAAATCCATTTGGATAATCGTAGTTGTACTCCAGACACTGTCCAGGTGTTGTCATCTCCAGTTTACAGGTGACATCATCTCCACCGCAGATGTTAGGAACCTGTGAATGACAAACGAGAGTTAATGAGAAGATTGATGGTTTGTCCGTTTGCAGGTCTGTGTGGAAACAAAAGTGTGTGTGTGTGTGTGTCAGATCTCACCACGTCTTTAAGAACAGTCGAGAACTGGCCTGTGAAGCTCTTCATCAGTTCCAGATCGTCACAGCGTGACGCTTTAAACAGCATCTCAAAGGGCTTCAAACCGTTGTTTGCGATCCTGTTCACTGAGGACAACAGATACAGTTTTAACCACCATCAGCAAGATTTAAAATCTTAGATTTAGAACAGATTTGCACTGAATCGTGAGACATCAAACGGTTTCCACCCCTAGTGAGTAACAGTGTTGAGTAACGGTGTTGAGAAACAGCAAAACTCACAGGAGCAATCGGGTCTGTCTGGCAGACGGGCCGGTTCCCAAATTCCATTGTTGGCACAGAAGTAGCTGTGCACAGCATCATGAGCAAGACTGTAACCCTGTCTACAGACCAGACTGCAGTTCACACCCTCCTCTGTCTTGGCACAAGAGAAGTCGGCATTTGCTGGCACAAACGGCTTCTCACACGTCGATCCTGAAATCATAAACATCTCGGTGCCAGTCGCTCATAATGTCACTGTTCTTTTCTGTGGTCAGAAAAGGCCTATTTTGTACTTGTTTTATGAACAAACTGGATCAATGGAGTCAGGATGTTGGTTCGGAAAGACTTTGGCTTAACATCAGTGTGTTTATGGAAAGTTGTTGCTAACGCACCTTGTACAGTAACAATGAGCTCGCATGTACGGTTGTTGCCGGAAGGGTCTGTGGCCGTGTAGTACACTGAAGTTTCTCCAACGGGAAAGACGTCACCAGAGGAGTGAGTGCTGGAGATATTCAGACGGGCTCCTGAAAAGAACAAAACAAATACAGTTTACAACTACAATTCATCATTTCTTGGGTTGGAAATAAACAAAAAAACAGTTACTGAGCAAATACAGATCAGTGTCTCTTTACCTGAAAATTAACCTGAAATGTTATTTTTCAAATAGAGATGGTGACAGAGTCAAAAGTTCACTCAGAGACTCAAGCACAATATCGCAGCATTATATTACAATATTACACCGCAGGGCAAAATGTATGTAGACATACAGATGTGTTTGTTAAACATGTTGTTTCAGTTGAAAACTTGGCTTTCACTCTTCTGGGAAAACATTCAAAGACGTTTGTAAGAATGTGGCTGCAGTGATTTTCCTCAGACACGTGTATCCGTGAGATCAGTCAGTGATTAATCCCAACGGTGCTCAGATGGATTCAGGTCTGGCTCTGAGCAGGACAGTCAAGATCTTCCACATCAGACTCACTAAAACATTTCTGCACAGACGTCACTTCATGCCTTGAGTAGCCGTTACGCTAGAGCCCCTCAAACAGTTGCCAAAAAGCTGAAAGCACACATTTAAGATTAATTGGCCATAGCATTCACATTTGTCTTCACTGCAGTTGTTGGAATAACCAGATCCGTTCATTAGGAGGATTAATTTGGTCATGTAGTGCATAAACGCCAGCATCTGTTTGCAATACTGCTGTAGCTGGCATTAGCCAGTGATGTAACCGGTCCTTTCACAGACATGACCACAGGGAGCAGTGTGGAGCTCCGCAGGAACTCGCTCCGGTCAACCACAAAGCCCCCTGACAGGGCGACACACAACTGTACTGCTCTTCATAAAGCTTGGAAATAACAGGCCTCGGTGCCAGAGCAGAGTAAGTGTCAGATTGTTTAATGACACAGAACTAATGGTGCTACACTGCGGTCAGACAGTAAAGACTTTCAAAGATCACACACACACACTTCAAACACATCCACACACACGCGCTTGCATGCACACTCTTCAACTCCCATTCAAGACCCACAACGACTATAAAACCCTCACACACACATCAACCAAAATAACATTTCATGACCGCATTGAGGCCGTTTGATGACGTCACATCACGTCTCCTCAACGTCTTCGGTATGTTTTGTTTTTCCGTGCACACACCCTGACGCTGAAGTATATTTAGTACAGACAAAACTCCCTCCAAACCCCGCCAGACTCAGACATTTGTCAGACAGTTTGGAATAGCCCCGGAACTCTCTGGAAAATTGTGGTTGTGTGAGCGTGAGTGTACATGTGTGAGTGTGTGTGCGTGTGTGTGCATGTGTGTGTAAGCGTGAGTGTGTGTGTGTAAGCGTGAGTGTGTGTGTGTAAGCGTGAGTGTGTGTGTGCGTGTGTAAGCGTGAGTGTGTGTGTGCGTGTGTAAGCGTGAGTGTGTGTGTGTGTGTGGTTAAGAATCTCTTGCAGAATTTGTGGCGCATCATATTAATTTTTGCAAGTTTGTATTCCATCTACCTCATCACTTTTCTTGCGTTTCCTCTTTGTCTTATCTTGTTTTATCTCAAGCTAGCAAATGTAGTCACTGGCGTTTTGCCTAACAGATTTGCATCATTTAATAGATCTTGGAACGTTTATTAAAAAGTAACTAAAAATTAATTGATTAAACCAATTAAAATTGATTTCTGCTCCTATAGCCAAGCAATACCGTTAATACAACATTTAAAAAACTGGAAGTGGAATAGTCAAAATAACACGCTTTTGCTACCTAATGGAAACTTTCCTACAACATTAAACTGTTAGCTGGGGAATCTGATGATTTTAACAAACATCATTTTCTACAGATTCATTTCTTCAGTCCCTCAAACTCAGAAAGCTTTTCCACAAAGATCTACATTTTTTCCTGGATCTGTTTAAAGTTTCCTTCAAACGCAACAGGAAATTATAACCATGACAAACGTGGCTTAACTGCTTCATATTGTTCCTCTGTGCTGTCTTGAACCTTGGTATTATTTATAACTAGTTTTGTTTATAAGCTCATTTTTAATGGTTTAATAATCTGAAGCATTTACCAGAGTTGTCTGAAAACTCAGGTTCCTCCCAGAACACGGCAGTTTTGGTTCCCGTGGCTTTAACGGTGGGCGGAGATCGACACCTGTCAATCAAAGGGGGCTCCGAATCTAAGGAAACAGAGATGATTAAAAAAAATGTAAAAAGTCATACATCGTTTCTTCAGTGTTTAAGAATGTATTGTTGGGATAAAGATTTAATTTATGTTTAAGTATCAAGTATTTCTTCAAACGCACAAATGAGTTTTTATAGCAATACTACAGTATATTATGATTATAACCATATTAATCAGACCTCACCAACTACAGTAACAGTGAAGGAACAGTTTGCCTTGTTCCCCGAGCGGTCGGTGGCGGTGTAAGTGATGCGCTCGGTTCCGATCGGGAAAGGCTGTGCTGGGTTTAGAACAGGAGCCACCTGAACTACAACCTGAGGAACAGAGAACCTGCACACTGTTATGGAGACCTCATTAAAGAGCGAGAGAGAACGAAAGAGGGACAGTACCTCATGTCCAGAGTTGTCTCTCAGAACTGGTGCTCTCAGACTGATGTTAGCCGACCTCTGGTGTTCATCCGCCTCTGTGATGACATCACCAGGACACTCAATCCATGGAGGCTCCGTGTCTACAGAGAAAAATGATCAAACCCTCAGAGGAAATAAACTAGAGACAGTTGAACTCTGTGGCCAATTACTGATGTAAACACGTGACATTGTGATGTCACTCTGATGTGTATATCTGTCACGTAAACAAAATGTTTAAATGATGTTTTTCTATTAAGCATTAAACGTTCTCAGGATTGGTGACATCTGCAAGTTCCTTAGAACTCAGGAACCAAACCAGGCTGTGGAAAATCATTCTTAAAGGTACAGTAGAACAAGTTAAAACATTCTTTCGTTATTTACTCACCCCTTTGTTGCTCCAAACTCGATTGACCTTTCTTTCACAGAACAAAAGAACAAATCTGTTCGTACTACATTTTTCCGTACAATTAAAGCACATACGGGTGACTAAGTTAATGACTTAAATTTTCGTTTCTCTGGTTTAACTCAAAATCCTTTAACGGTGCGACTCTGGAGAGAAGCTGAGATGTGGTTGATGTTGCATTGTTAAGTGTTATTTACTGAGCTGTCACCATCACATCCAGCACAGAAAATAACTTATTAATCACACAGCCTGAGTTCTGTCTCTCCAAGCCAAATAAATACAGAGTTAGAGCAACAGGCCCAGGAAAGAACCTGGATCAGATGCAGTTAGAGGAGTGTTCTACTGAAGCAGAACCGAGAACGTTCCTGCTGCACTGGGTCTCATGATGTTCCAGCCCACAACACTGACTTTCTTACAGTGACTGATCCAAACCAATTTATAAGGAAAATCCTGTCAACATTTCATCTCCTGTTTCTTGTAAGAAAGTCAGTCACATGGGTCTGAAACAGCACAAAGTGTAAATGTTATAATTGTACATTTTTATGTGAACTGTCCCTTTATTTTCTACAAACATTGATTGACATCCTACACACTGTTACAGACGGTTTCACAATCTTCCTCTCACTCTGTTCTTCATCACATCTTAAACGCAGCAATAAATCTAAAGCACCTGTTGTACTAGCAGAACATCTGTCCCAGTGCAACGCATCAGTCTAAGGCATTAAATTCAGTCCAAACAGGGACCTTCAGCCACATGTACACAAACACTCACGCAGGTAAGTTACATGTGCATAGATGATGATCATTACCTGTACAGGTAGCTTTATGCAGATTATCACTCCAGTTCCCAGAGGGAAGACATCTGACCTCAGGGTCACCAAGGAGACTATAACCACGTGGACAGGTTAACTGACAGGATGCACCACTTCTGACCTGATCCTCTCCGCAGCCAGGGGGCGACGGATGGATGTGCTTGAGGGTAACCAGCGGAGGACAGCGCACCTCTTTAAAGAGATAGAGTGGAAAGAAAGACAGAGTGAAAGAAGAGCAACCAGACTTACATAAATCACATGAATGAGGGAGAAAGAGAGAGAAAATGTCTTTGAAAGGAAATGTAAGAACAGTTGTTGACCACACCGCGCTGAATTCTTGGAAACAGCCGTAACACACAAAGTCACAAATAAACAATTTTGACTCCGACATCTGGATCTCTCTGTACTGCCAAAGAAAACTCTTGTGAAGAGAGAAAAACGGACAGAGAGAAATAACATGAAAGAATTATAGTTAAGACATGAAGACAAGACACAGAACTTCAGCCAAACCCAGTAAAATATAAATCCAAAAAATCCACACAGAAGATAAACCAAGCGGACGGACGCAACGCACACGTCACTCAGGATGGACGGCAGTGTTGTATATCAGAGGATTAATTTGCGTACCAAAACCAGCCAATCACAACAAGCCCAAATACCAAAAATCTAAATATGCCCCTCCCATACCATTTATACTAAAAACTATTGAGACTGAAACATCACACACAATTTGATCTTGGAAAACACTATATAGCAGAACTGAATACGTAATTATAATACAAGCACAATCAAATACAATTCATGCAATGCCAAACTTTAACCAGAGAAAATCTTGTGAGAAACCAGCTGTTATCTTACCAACACACCGGGGCTGTGGTCCACTCCACTGAGAGTTGGCCAGGCAGGTGAGTTTGGCTCTGCCCTGCAGCCTGTATCCCAGCTCACAGCGCACAGAACACTCCAGCCTGTAGGGGGCACCGCGGTCACTGCAGTTTACCTGCCCATGATGTGGAGCAGAGAGAGCTGGGCAAGATCGAACTGCTGGAACACACACACAGACAGACAGACACACACACACACACACACAGACAGACAGACACACACAGACAGACACACACACACACACACACACACACACACAGACAGACAGACACACACACACACACACACACACAGACAGACGCACAGACACAGACAGACATGCACACACACAGACAGACACACACACACACACACACAGACAGACAGACACACACACACAGACAGACATGCACACACACACAGACAGACAGACATGCACGCACACAGACAGACAGACACGCACACAGACACAAACACACACACAGACACAAACACACACAGAGGTTAAGACATGGCAAAAAATCTCTTCTGTGTTATTAAAACTTTGCTGTATTGCACAAACTTTAAATGAGTCCATGGAACAACACCAAGCTGAAATCCAGGGAGGAACAAAAAAAGAAAAAGATGGAGAGACTAGAGGAAAAGAGAGATTTAATGAGCAAATGGGAAGAAAAGAGAGAAAAGAGGAGAAAAACCAAGAGCAAGAAGAGAGTGGCTGGTTGCTAAGTTTGTGGTTAAGACTTTGAGACCTGTAATTTATTTCCAAACAAAGAAAACTGAAATATTGTTATTTCAGGCTGAGGTCATAAGAGATGAGCTCTGAACAGGTCAGCCCTCACACACACTTATGTATATGTATACAGTACATATGTATACAGTACATATGTGTGGGTCAGGTTTGTAAGAAACAACATAGTTTTTATTTTCCAGCAGTTTTACTTGCAGCGATCAAAACAGAAATGATTTGAACAAGAGCACTGCAGCAGGTATCTCATACACGGGCAGAGAAACAACTTTATGAGCTACACACACACAGCAGTATATCAGAGTTTCTGAGAGTGATGAAACAAATGGACTGACCAAGGGGCAATTGTGTAACAAATGAAACCAGTATGTTTCCCGCACAGGTTCAACAAGAGACAGAGATAAAGAATTAAAGAAAGAAAATATTTAAACGACAAAACCCATAAAAACTCACTCCCACCTCACCTCCGACTCCCCCATCGCACATTTCTCACCTCTGCAACTCGCCTGAACCCCCGACCAGGTCCCGTCGGACTGACAACGTCTGATTTTATCTCCCTGCAGCTGGAAGCCTGGCAGACAGCGGACGCCACACGCAGCGTTAAACTGATGATTACACACATTCTGGATGAAGAATCCGTTCGCTGGGGGAGTGAGAACTGGACAAACCACCGCTGCAGAAACAGAAGACAGAAACTCACACCCACAAACACAAACATGAGCAGATATGTTTACAGACAGATCAGTACCTTGGCATGTGTTGTTGTGTGGTCTGTAGCCCTCAGTGCACACACAGTCTGAGAGGTCTGTACTTCCGGGTCTGGACGTGTGGTGCAGATCCGGGCAGGGCCGGCAGGTACCCACACCTCCAGAGAGTGCCTCAGGTTTGTATGTGGCAGACGGGCAAGCTAGGAAAAGAGAGACGGAGAGAAAGAGACAGAGATTAAGTAGTGAAGTACTCATGACAATCTGTCTATTCAGCTTCTTGTACATTTGAGGTCATCACAGAATTCATAACATTCCAACAGCGTTTTTTTCTACTGGAATAATTCCGTCTAAAACACTGAAATCCTCCCCACATAAACTCCTGTAAAAATATCACAGATATTAACTTTGGGAGTGAGAAGCGATTTAGAGCGTCTTATTAACACATCAGCCTGGTCACAGTGAAGAAAAACTACAGACACAATTTCTCAAAGTCAGTTATCATGCTAACGTTCTCAGAACGCTGGCAGATTTTCTCAAAGATATTCAAAAAAGGAGAACATTCAAAATTACTTTTTAATTTCTTGATGCTTTCGCAAATGCTAGCAAAACATTCTGAGTTTGGTAGTCCAATCTGTTACTATTTCAATTCATTAAAAAAAACCCATGTTCTCTCTCTCTCTCATTCACATATTCATCATAAACTCATTTAGGGGCAGCCTGACCACAAAACACACATTTATAAGTGACAGGTGTCTGAGTTTGACACTGTTTGTGATACAGAACTGGCTACCGTTCATCATCACACCGTGAGGTAAACTTGCTAGTCAGACAAGCAGTGTTTTGTGTCACTGCTTACATAAAGTGTTACCGTGAGAGTACTGTAAATGATGTCTCACTGGAGCGTTGCATGCAGACTCTTGGCATCGATTGTAATATTTCATCTCGGTTGTCAACAGGAAGGCCTGGCCTTATGTAAATAACATCCAGCTGCTTCTGAAACAGTGACAGCACTGTTCTGACTTCTGACGAAGCTCAGAAGCTAATGATGATGATGATCGCGGGTGGTCATGCCACTGAAACACTGGCCACAAAGAAACGGAAAGATGGGCAGAGAGCAAAGAGACAGACTGAAAGAAAATCGAACAAACATGCAGACATGCAGACATACAGACAAGCGGATGGGGGAATTTATGTAAGAAGAACAGAAATAAACAAAGAGAGATTGAGAGTGAAAGTGAGACAGGAAGAGAGACAGATGGAGGAAAAGAATGCAAGACAGGAAAACGACGAAGAGAAAGACAGACAATAGAACAAAAAGTGCGTCTGTGCTGGAGCGAGAGAAACAGACCTACAGATGGAGGGATGGAATAAGTTAGTAAGAGGGAGGAATTGGAGAGCAGGAGAGATGATTGGATTCCATCCTCAAAATGAAAGAAAAAATGCTGGGAAAAATCTCAGGCAACTGGTTATTAAATTTCCGTACCTTTACACAAATGCACTGATGTTTTTACTGCGTCTACTTAAGATGTTTTGTTACTCGTCCAATTGTCTGATGCCTGGAATTTCCCAGAATTCAACAGCTGATGAAGTCATTGAAGCGGCTGTCGAAACATCTTCACTGGAAAGTTGAACTGCTTGCAAATTTGACCAGAATTTATACAATAAAATGGCTGAATGAAACTCTTCTCAGATATGATGGTTATGTTAGAAATTGTTAAATAAACGCATGTTGTACGTTCCAAATGCAACGCTCACTCACATTTCATTATTAGATATTACACATTTCATTGCCTGTTAAAGTGACAGTTCACCGAAACATAAGAATTTCTACTCAATAACTATAATTTAATGGGAAAAGCAGAACTAACATGCTTTGGACTTTTTTGTCCTTTATTCTGAAAAAGAAAGTCAGTAATTTGGAAAATAACATAAGATTAAAAAAAATGACAATTTTCAGTTTACATTGAAAAATACTGTTAAACTTCTTACGGAAAACTGGAACAAAATTAGTAACCCATGGAACGTACAATATTTTGTCTAATAAAAGGAATGAATGGATAAATTCATGGGTCATTTTTTGTGGAACAAACAATGTTAACCTAAGTTACTTCAAAAGTTAATTTTAAAATCAAAGTGAAATGTGGACACGCAGTAATTCTAGTTTTAAACCACATAACTGAGCCACTACAATTAAACTGAACAATTTTAGTCCTGTCCTCTTTCAGTCATTTCACTAAGTGCGTTTTCTTGTAAATGAATCTTCAAAATAGTCACACAAAATAAAAGCTTATATTAAAACTAAACGAGGTTTAAACTCTTGTAAATAACTATTTTCTAAATGACACCAACTATCTTATACCATGAGTTCAACACAACCTCCTCTTTATAGCCACAAAAATGCCACCTAATGTTTATATGCATGTCGTCTTTTTCCTGTTCTTCCGAATTTGACGATGTGGTCAACCTTAAATACATTGTTGAAAAGGAAGATCTCTTCCAAACATTGTCATGCGTCTGGTGAGATCGCCTGCACAGCTGTAACCCACTGACACCGTCACAAAGCTCTGTTCCTCCTCAGGACCAGAACAAAGTGCTCCTTAGGTTTGGGGTCATTGGGTGAGTAGGTCAGAACTGCAATTTTCATAATGTACATAAATCAAGTCCACACCCCTGTGCAAAAAAATAGTTATATCCTCATTCCCTGGTTCTAGACATTCATAAAACATTTTACATAAAAACATTAAAGCTTTTAAACCACAAATTCATTTTGTACCATCAAAACAACTAAACTAAACTAAACTAAACTAAACTGCTCACAAAACTAAACTAAATCACAAACTGAAGAGTGACTTAAGTGTACAACTGAACAAAGGTTTGTGTGTTTTCAACATTTCATGACATGACCTGTGTGTGCAGATACTCTTGTAAATACCCACTTTACCAACTATTAGTTATTTCTAGACAATGTAGAGAATCTGTGTAAACCCACGGGTCTATAAATCATGAGGTTATGGCAAAAAGTGCCAGTTTCAGTAGCAAAACTGTCTGCAGTGAGTGATAGTGACTGAGGGTTCAGAGAAGAGACTCACACTCACACTTAAACTCTCAGTCTCTCTCACACCAGCACTGGTGATAAATCCACACTTACAAACCGCTCCAGAGACGGGAAGTAAAAACACGACTGTTAGTGGTGAAAGAAATCAAAATAATGGAAAATAAAGAGGGAGAAAAGAGTTTATCAAAGGACTCATAAAACACAGATTTAAAGCTCAGGAAAGCTGTTAACATGTGAAAGAGAGTCACGGTACAGAAGAGAAAAACACTACAGTGTCCGGATCCAGTGTGATTCTCGGGTCATTCTCAGGAACAAAACTGGAGCGGATTTAAAGAGACATTTTACACCCCTACTGATAATCTGATTTTATAACCAGGTACACGGACGCGGTGAACTGCTCTGTAACTGATCAGGGAAGGAAACGGAGGGATGGGGAAGAAACATCTGATGGTTTGAGGAGTTCCTCCTGATTTCTGCTTTCCCTTAAAATAAAAAATTGAAAGTTCTAGAAACAGAAACCTGACATAACGTTTGGAGAACGACAGCTAACGGTTTAGCCCTCAGTGTCAGTAACCGTTAACCCGTGTCACCAAAACATTAGAGTTGTTTTAGACAGAAGTCTCTCTCCTCAATGATCCACTTGCAATATCTGAATTTTAACGTCACAAAGTGCAAGACTGACCTGAGGTCAGCGTAAAAATGCAATTGTCTCTAAAACCAAGAGGAAAACTCTCATTGGCTTTCCTCCTGTTAAAACAACACAGCAAAAACAAAATCTTCACTTTAATAAGATTTGGTTTAAATAATGAGGTTAACTGTGTTGACCCTGATCTTTGCGTCTCCTGAGACTCTCAGGCATCTGTTCTTTCTGGCCAAGACTCAGAGTTGAGTAACATCTCTGTTATCTTCAACAGGAAATGCAAAGAAACTGTCCGGGTTACAATAATTAAAGGATTTCTTTACACAGGAGATAAATCATTTAACAGTTCATGCAAAACCTGTTTCTAAACAAAGTTGTTGAACTTTCATTTAAGCCAATACAGTCCCTTACAGAAAAATATTATTCGCAATTTCACATGTGCAACAACACGTGATCACATGTGAGAAACAGGTCAGCACCAGAAACCAGAGTTTCCTATGGGAATTTACATGCGAATCACACAAAAATATTCCACCCCACATGTGATCATGTTGTTTTCCACTTGTCCACATGAATCTCACATGTGCAAAACCACATGTGATCAGATGAGAAATGTGTGGTTGACAAAATGACCATGACAGATTTTAATTTTGGGTGAACTATCCCTCTAAGAGAAATACAACGAGGACAGACAAGGATTCAACTTGCCAACATACTTCATATAACAACAAACATCCAAGAGCAGAAAAGCGCTGGAGGTTTAGTCATTATTTTCACAAGATATTTCACACACTACTGAACACGGAGCACCTGGAATGATAAAACTACACTAAACATTCCTCCAGTCCGAAGCCCAGACCGGTTCTGATCCGCAGCGAATCTCAGCAGCCAGACCTGAATCACACAACTGTGAGCTCACCGCTGGCTCTCGGTCACTCACACAGGTACAGAAGCAAAGAGAAGGTGGAAAATATGAGCATAAAAGGGCAGAGGATGAGAGAAGAGATGAGAGGAACGAAAGTGAAAGGAGAGAACGAGACGCCAAGAGTGACAAAATCTTTACAGACACATCAATGGCTCAGATGTTTGTTGCTGCACAACTGCAGGTATCACACGTGCACAAACGCATACACAACTCTACACACATTTATACACACACACACATTAAAAACACTGTTTTTCAGAAACTAAATCTACCGTGAACACGTTTATATTGACTGTACAAAACACACTGTATGAGGAGGTGAGAAGGAGGGAGAGAGAGATACAGGGAGCAGGAGGAGGTCAAACAGAGAAAAACACGATTGCAACATTTCCTTACTCCAAACTTTGCCAACATTTTCCAAATTCCTATTTTGTGAGTTTTTTTCTGTGACAGATTTAAGTTTATCTGAGGTCTCGCATGTTAAATCTGAGGTGTTGGATTTAAGGTCATTATCTTCCATCTATGATGGAAGAAACCTCTCCCCTAACCAGCCTGACCTCTGACCTCTCCCAAACCCCGTCCCACACCGGTGAACATGCATCACTGAGTCTGTGTGATTTGTCACTTTGGTTGGGTTAACACACAAACGTGACGATGAGTAAATATGTCAGGTCATTAAAGCGCCACTGGAATGCTAGTTAACAAACCGGTTAACAAACACAACACAGCTTCACCAATGGTGTCATTCATTCTTTGTCTACTGCTGTTAACTTGTGCTAGAAGAAACAGCTGAGAAGAGGTCCAGGTTTTACAGCTAATGCCCTAAACATCAACAGAAGATTAAAAATTCAATCCAGGCTAGAACTTTTCTCTACACAAATGCAAGTTTGTCTGAGAACTAACCTGCACCATAAAGCTGCAATCTGTAACTTAAAAATGAACAAAAATCAGTTCGTTTCAAACAGAGACGCTAACAAAGAGCAAAAGTTACTGCAGCTTAAAAAACAGAATCGGTTCCCAGAGGAACGTGATCAGCATTAGTTTATCTCTACTGACTCTCCATGATATGAAATATGGCATTTATTATTAAAACAGGCCCCAGATCAGACACAAAACTCTGGCCCTCATGTTGTTTTTCCGGTGGCTTTCACTGTGGTCTGTTGTGTTTGTACTGCGTCAGTAATTAAAACATTCTGTCAGTAATTAACCGTCAGGCTGAAATGAATTGTGGGGAACAACTGCCTGAATCACATCTGACTGTGATTTATAACCGTTTATGACCTTTATCACATCCAATATCTGCAGGACAAAAGAAAACAATGAAACAAAAAATGACAAAAACAAACAACTTTTTTACACCAGAACTATTCAGTCAGAAACAAACGTCATGGCATCTGTGCCAAATCACACCAAAAAGTTACCAAACGAAGTTTGTGAACTAAAGATCTTTGGCAACATTATATCAACAGTCAGACACGCAGTCAGTCTTTTGTTTGGAACATGGTGAAACAGGTTCATTATAATGTTATGAGTTGCACTATTTTAGTCTGGGAGTGACATATTAATGAATTTATCTTTGATAAATCTACGCTTTTACAGTAAAAAACACTCAGTGGACAACATTTGTTAGTAAGCTTCTCACCGCATGAGATTTATAACTGAAATAAATAATGACTAGTCACGGAGAACTATTGCATGTTTGTGCTGAGGAAGAGGAGAACAATAGTCCGCTACAAAGAGAAAGTTTGTAAGTCAGCGTAGGACGGTAACGTCTGTCCATCACAAGACCCTGTCTATTCACCGAACGCTTTCTTACAATCTCAACGAGTTTTAAAAGCATCTCAATATGAGCTCATTTAAATCTCAACATGAAAGATACACAAATATCAACAAAACAACATTGTACTTCAAGCAAAGCATTGCTTTATATATAGGGTGGACACAATGCAGGGTTGCCAGATTTGGATCAACTAAACCACCTAATTGGCTGATTTAGCATATTATAATGCAACACTCAAGCTAATGGCTGCTTTAAATCGCTATCATGAGTTTGCTATGAAATCATACGTGCCATTTTGGCATCATCCTTCATTATTCCATCTATTTGCACCATGTTTTCTCTGTCACTATGGATATTTGGTGGAAATATTCCTTCGACTTAATTTTAGGAGAGGATCTGACATTCAACACATTTTAGCCTTTCCATCACTAAGCAAAAGTAGCAAGAGTGAACTGGACTGGTCTCCAGACCCTCCTATGATGTCTGAAAACACTTTGAGCTGAATCGAGAAACTCAAGCTTTGAGAGACCACCGGCGTGTGGGGTCGGACCCTTACCTGTGCACTCATGTCGAAGGCCCTTTCCGTAATATCCTCTCTCGCACACGCAGTCGTACTGCCCCGTGTGTGTGCCGCATTTACAGCTGGCCATGACGTCGCAACAGTCTCTCCCCTCGTCGCACAGAGACGAACACTGGGCCGAATCTTCCTGAATGTAACTCCCTGTAGGCAGATCTGAAAGATGAAAGACGGAGAGTGAGGGAATATTAGACTTCACATGAGCCTCAACCGCTCAAGAAAATCATTTATCAGCGTATAAAAATCCCTTTTAGCAACAATTCATCCATTTCCACCAGTACAGTCCCACATCCAAGATTCTCAGGATGGAGAGAGTTTCAATACTGGCGTCTGAAACATTACTAATCATAAAACCTTCTCCTGGCCGAAACACAAACAAATGCACTGATCCAGATGTCGGCTTACAAAGCCAAACCATCCCAGCTCACAGGAAACGTTTGCTAACATTGTGAGAACGTTCTTTAGAAACCCACATGTTATACATCATCATCACAAACATTGATCTTAAGCTGTTAGTGCAATGTTTCAAAAACTTCAAAAACTAACATTCCTACAACCTCTGTAAAACTGGACGTTTTGGGCTTTCCAAGAACTTCAAAATAACACAATGTTACATAACAGAAACGTTAGGGAAACATTATAACAACCCAAACTTGTGAACCGGAGGCGGCTGGAGGAACTTGAGCGTCTCAAAGTTTGTTGCTATTGTGAAGATCAACGAGTCACTCAAAATAAACCCTAAATATAATCCTGGGTGTTTATACGCCATAATACGCGTCTGTAATAGTTAAATATGTGTTTTGTTCAATTGCACAAACATGCATGTTTAACAAGCGCACAAACATGCATGTTTAACAAACGCACAAACATGCATGTTTAACAAACGCACAAACATGCATGTTTAACAAACGCA